>JACYXH010000772.1:7108884-7118884 GCA_026745465.1 Lota lota
ACCCCCCCCCTCGAAAAACAGGCAAAACCAGGAGGAGGAGGAGGAGGAAGAGGAGGAAGGGGTAGGGCTATACAAACAGTGCCAGAACCGTGGTTGGTAGTCATGTTTATTGAAGGCTGGTGATTAAAATGTCAATTTGCGGAAACAGAGGCTGACTGACAGAGTACACAACACAGAGACACATACTAGGAGCTTTGTGGGAAACACATGCAGACACATACACATGCACACATGCACTTAATAACGCACACACACACACACACACACACACACACACACACACACACACACACACTCACCTTCCTATTACCTGGGGGTGGGCTGTCTCTAATTAGCAGGGTGCTGAGCATGGGGAGTGTCTGGCCTGAGTCTGGTCTCATTACAGGCCTCTCTAAAGGCTATCAGCAGCTCCACACACTGACTTTAGGCCTCATGATCCAGAAAGTGAATTCACTCTCCCATATCACTCAATACGTGTCTGGGGCTGGCACATCCGTCCCGGGGGGGAATAACAATCACACCACACTCAGTCGTTTATTCGGCTCCACAGTCGGTCAGTCAAGTCAGCGAGTGAACAAGTTATCCGTTGAGCTGCGAGTGAATGAAATCAGTCATGTTGTTGTCAGCAAGCCATTAAACACACTCTGCCGTGGAGGCTAGAATACGACTAGAAGTAAATATCAGTGCCAAGAGAAAAGGATAAGTCTGTTTCAGGAACAAAGGGGGGATCTCAGTCATTCAAGTAAACCAGCAGCAAGGTTTTAAAACCACTCAGTCAAAAGATTGTTTGTCGTCTACATCAACACAACTAGCAACGACATACTCTCCTGCAAACCTTTAAAAAAATCTGATAGAGAGAGAGAGAAAAAAAAAAGAGAAATGAGAAAGTGTTTCAAATCTCCCAAAATCAAAGACGAGGCAGAAGAGAAGATCTCGCGACTGACCCCCCGGGAGTTGTGTGATGTTGGGTGGGTGGGGGGGGGGGGTTGCCAGATTTACGTGTGTTTGTGTGTGTGTGTAGTGTGTGTAGTGTGTGAAGCGTGTGTAGTGTGCGTAGTGTGTGTGTCTGGTGTGTCAGAACACAGGCCCGAGGGGTGAGGGGTGTTTGATGGGTGGGGGGGTGGGGGGGGGGGGGGGGGGGGGTGGCAAAAGCGCTTGGAAGGTGGCGTGACAGCAGAGCGACAGAGCGCCACTCTGCTACTGCTACTACTGCTCTGTGTGGCTCAGTACCTGCTGGTATGCACACCACACACGCCCTCCTGGTTCTGATGGCCCTAGTACTGACACAATGCACACCGGCCAGTCCCCGCCAAATCACCTTGGGGTGTGAATTATATTGATAATTATTTGTCTTTTTTTTGTGTTAATTTTTTTTACGGGATGCAAACTTTACACATTATTGTTCCTAGCCTAGCTTAAGGATATGCAGTCGAGAAGGGGTAATAGAAGAGTGAAAGTTTTGCTGTTTATTTATTTATTTGTCAACCATGGAATGTATGAAATTCACACATACATGTACCCAACGTAGCTTCGTTCTAACTTACATGTGGCCAACAGTTAGAAAGGGGTGATAGAAGATTGAAAGTTAGTTTGGTTGTTCTGTTCATTTATTGATTTATTATTTTACTATACATTTTTATCCCTTTTTAAAACTCACTGAATGTATGAAAAACACATAGATGCCCCTAGCCTAGCATAAAAACAAAATCATCTCCCAACATTAGCGAAAAGGCGATAGAAGAGTAAAAGTTCTGTTTTGCATGAACAGCAAACAGTGAACAGTAAACAGTGAACAGTGGACAAACTGGAATGATGTAAAGAAGAACAAAGAGAGAGAGAAAAGCTGGAGGAGGTTGCTGGTTCGTGCTCAGATTCTCATATCCTGTGCCCTTTCCACTCCCTTTCTTTAGAGTGTTTCTAAAAGCAGGCCACGCGTGGTTTTGTCTTCTTTGTTGATGTTGTTTTCAAGGTTTTTTTGCCCTCTCTCTCTTCTCCTTTGTAACTCCTGCTCTCTCTCTGGTTCTCTTTTTCTCTCTCTCTCTCTCTCTCTCTCTCTCTCTCTCTCTCTCTCTCTCTCTCTCTCTCTCTCTCTCTCTCTCTTGCCCCCCCTCTCTCTGTGTCTCTCTGTGTCTCTCTCCCTCTTTGGTACAAGAGATTAGAGAGGGTGCTGCCTAGCAACTGAATAAAAATGGCAGCTACAAAAGGGCCACGCTGCTCCCCTCTCCAGCGTCTGACCTACATAATCCCGTGCCTCTGATCGTGCAATAGAACAACACGATGAAAGGCCCCGCCATGATTTAACCCTCAAACAAATGCTTGCTATCGCTGACCTCCTCTCCTCCGCTCAAACTCCCAGCCCTCCCAGGTTGGGTGGTGGTGGGAGGGAGGGGGGAGGGGTGACACCAGCCATCTTGACGTTGTCTAATTGGGAAGGAAGAGGAAGGGGAGGCCGTGAGAGCGGTGAAAAGGAGAGATTAATGCATCGGCGGCGATTGGCAGACGGTGGCAAAGGTGATTAACCGTGATCACAGTGACACTGCATGCTTCAGTGAGGGGGAGAGACACATAGAGAGAGGTAGAGAGAAAACAATAAAGAGGGATATATAGTGATAGCTATGTAGAGAGAAAGAGATAGATAGAGAGAGAAAACAGCTCTGTTCTAAGTGATTCATCTGCCTCTGCAGCCACAGGCAGACAGGGTGTAGGGGTTGAGTACAGAGGAATGAGAAAGCCTTACGTCTCTGTCTTCTGCTTGTGGATCAAAGGAAGGTAGAAGAATACATGGAGAAAATATGCCACAAAAACGTTTAATTATATTCACTACCTTTAATAGCCCTCTGTGACCTTTAACCCTTTTTGGTCCCCAAGTAATCAGTCAGTAATCAGGAACGTAACCAGGAGCTAAAAATGCAGAGGTCAAGAAACTAGAGGAGGAGGTGGGGGGGGGGGGGGATTCCTTCTAAAAAAGGACTTGACAATGTTGCCCTCTGAGGTGTCCTCCTTTAAAAATGCAATTTTGAAAAATGCATCAAGGGAAAACACAAAAGGAGAAAGACATAGACGTTGACGGAGGTTTGCAATTATCACCCTCGGCTCATCCTTGCAACTTCCAAAACTGGAGAAGAATTCCTGAGTATGCTTGGTTTACTCATTGAAGATAAACATTTATAGATGTGTGCTGTTATTTTGCAATGCATGAGATTATTTAAAAAAAGTGAGTCTATTTGATGACATCATGCAGTGACTGTATTATTATTCAGCCATCCCTGCTGAGAATTTCCCCTTCCACAAAACCTTTTAAAATTCCTAGATGCTCAAGCCTTCTGGACAACAGAACAAACTAAATAAGAAATGCCATTTTATTGATGTTGTAAACACTGCAATACACTTGGAAAGTTCAGCTGTCCACTTTGCTGCACACATCTTTCTTGTCATAGATATGAATGTGTGAAGAATTGTGTGTAGCATTCTCTCACACTCTACTAGCCAGTAGAATCCATCATCCCAGACGTATATGGCCCTGCTTGGAGTCACTCAAGATATGTGTATGTTTTACATGATTAAGATTGCGCGTGTGTGTGTGTGTGTGTGTGTTTCTGTGTGATTAAGATTGCATGTTTTTTGTGCGTGTGTGTGTGTGTCTGTGTGTGTAGAAGGGGGGGTACTGATTTGTTTTTGTTTTATATGACGATGATGTTTTGTGTTCGTATTAGTGGGCATGTGTGTAAGTTTGCATGTTTAAGTGTATGTCTGTTAGTATTTGTATGTGTGTGTGTGTGTGTGTTTGTGTGTGTCTGTGCGGCGGGGCACAATTAGCCGTGCGTCTCTATCAGCACTGCTGGGAAGCCATTTGCGAGGGCCAGCGGGGCTGTGTGTGAACTGGTGCTCTCCGACTGCCCGCATTTTCATGGAAAGCATCTCTTTGGGGGCCTGCAGGTTTTCAATGCGCTCATTTACACATCAAAACAGCACAGGAAAGGGATAGTGCCTGCGGAGGGGGGCAGGGTGGGGCGGGGGGGGGGGAGGGGGTAATGAAGGATGCTTTCTTTTCTTCCACCCTCCCCTCCCACTCCCCTTAAGGTTGGGGTGAGGTGGGATGGAGGACGGGTGGGAGTGGGTGGGGGGGGGGGGGAGTGTAGGTGCAGAAGCAAGGGTCCGTGATGCCGTAACGATCCCCTTTCATCAGTGCCGGGACCAGATGGAGGGGCTTCCACTCCCCGTCTTCGGCACACACAAACAATTGTGTCAGCGGTGGCGCAACCGGGGGTAGCTTATTAGCATTTAACATTGCGCACATGCAACCTTTTCATAGAAAACAGTATAATGGTGTGGGGGGTGATTACAACGACGCTGATGTTTTCTTGTGACAAATACATCTCTCTAGGTTTTAGGAAATACTGGGGAACTTTTAAAGAAGAAGAAAAATATCCCCTACAGTTTTGTTGTTGAACGATCCACTTGTAACTGACTCTGTCACGGTTTAACTGTCGAGAAGCCCTGAGAAGAAGACTTGCAGTGTGAATCATCGGGGGCCAGGCCTTGGCTGACTTACTCTCTCTGAAATTGGGCAGTACTGAAAGATGAGGTGGGGATCTGACATCGGCCCTAGGTGCTGATTGGTTGGCAGCGGTCCAGGTGTGCCAACCTCAGGTGTATGCGTTGGAAAGGTGCTCCCGGCTGTGTGTCTGCCTCAGCTGCTCCCGGCGCCAAAAGGAACCACAACTCAAACAAACTGTGTTTTTTAGACTCTTTCACCCCTCTATCAAAAGAATACTGTGCAAACTCTTTTCCTCCCTTAAAACACGACGATATACGCTAAGAGTAGCAGTCAGTGACCTGAAAACCCAAGGACAGACTTTATACGCTGGAACAATAACTGGAGCAAATATAACACAATAAAAGTATAGCAGGCAGCTCTCCTGATTATTTTTGATATATTCCACCTGGAAACATTTTGGAATAATTTAAGGGCATGCTTTCCATTCATTGCTGTGACAAAAAAAGAAGAGAAATGTAGGCGAAGAAAAGACAAGGCAAAAATAGATATAGAATCCTGCGACAGACTAGACAAAAGTCAAAGAAACACTTCACTATCCTCTTCTTCTGCCCGTGTGCTCAACCCACTTCCGTGAGTTCCTTCTATCTAATCAGTAGTGAGTGTAGCTGAGCGCAGGTGGGACAAGCTGGTTTGTGTCTCACAGAGCAAGTGTTTGGCCTCCCTGGCTCGTGTCACTGGAGTGTAAACCGGAGAGGAAGCACGCGTACCCCCCCCCCCCCCCCCCCCCCAACCCCAACCCCCCCTTTCAGGCCCCCATGAACTGGAACATGTGGCTCGATCAACACCAAACACAGGCCCTCTGGCTGCAATCTCCGCTCCGAGCAAAACTTGGCATTTTAACAGTGCTGCACACAGGACGTCTCGCCACCAGAACTGTCGCAGAACTCTGGGAAGCAGTAGGAAGATGATTGTCATTGCCAGTGACATGTGTCGTGTTTGAACCCAACACCAAACACCTCGTGAATATGTGCAAGTAAGTCGGGAACCGGTCGTTTAAAGTTGCACATGCACGACCAGGAAACTCGGTAACACCTGGAAATGTGGTTAATTTACTACAAAACCCCCGATCAGACTTTGATTTACTGTAGGGTGTAGGAAGTAAATCAATGCAAAATAAATGGAAAATAAACAATATGTAGCCCATATTGAAACAGGACAGAGGGGACCTCTCGAGTGATTATCTCAAAATGTAAAAGTTCATTTTTATTTTACTTTTAGGCTTTGGCAACAGTAGCAAAAATATGGCTGTGTTAAGACGAGAAGAATTCCCGTTGAGCAGGCTGCCAGTAACGCAGTCAGTGACGCAACATATGAAAACAGGCTCCTGGTCATCATATTTTTCCATGGTGCCATTGCCATTAGATGGAGGTGACACAGAACGATTACACAGACACAATAAACAATCATGTCTGCTGTCAAACACAGTGAAAACTAGAATCTGTTTGTTTGGACAGTGACAGCTTGTCATCTCCAATTTTCCAATTAAAGTGATTTATTTAACTTAAAAAAATAAATTGGGATATGGAAACTATATGTATTTTAACATATGCCAGAAAAAGATGATATATTTTACAATCAAAATAGTCCCAATTAGTGAAGCGTGTGTAGGCTGACATTTAAATGAACCAACATTTTAGCATTAACAGTCATAAGACACAATTACAATGTGCTGGTGCCAGATTTAAAGGCTATCATTGGATGCGTGCAATGGGGCTGAAAACCACTTCACATTGGTCCCCCCAGATCAAAGTGGTGCGTATTTGCATGGGGATCAAACGCAACAGCGAAAGCGAGAGGGGGGCACAATAGTGATTTGGGTTGGGGTGGTAGTGGTGGTGGTGGTGGGTGGGGTGGGGGGGAGGGGGATTAAAACATTAATTAAATACATTCTTCCGCAAGCTGCTCCTGCGTTTTGAGGATGAGGGTGAAGACGCAAACATGAATAGGCTACATTGCCATGGTTAGTCACTCCATTTAGCAATGATTCTCTTTGAGGATTATTGTCAACGACGCCGGGGGAGACGAACTGTGCACTTGAATAAAATAAACAAATACAAGAACCCAGCGCATTTGGTGCAGTCTTGCTGTCAGAAGTGTCAATAGAATGACAGGGAGAGAAGCAGAGGCGTTGCATGAGATTGAGGACGAGGTGATGGCAGCTAGTTGAAACATTGTTTTATGGCTATGTTCCTTTTAATATCCTTCAATATGAATTATGTGATTAGGTAACAGTACAGAGTTCATGGTCATGTAGGCACAACAAACACCAAACATTGGTTCAACATTGTGTATGAAGAATTTATTATCCTTTCTTTAAAAAAAAGGCACTTAATTTCCCTTGACCTTCAGTACTGAAGCTTTAATGAATGCATCTAAACAAAAAACAGTAGATCCGGTAAGAGCCAAATTTAACATAAATTAAATATATTTACAATAAATAACACATCTATACACATTTATACAGATAACCATGCCACTTTTAGGGAGCACAAAACGACATCTCCTTACAAACATTTGCCATGCATTTTATTCTTCTTCTTCTCCTCTTTTCTCTGCAATACTGGGCATATCTACTGCAGAGGAAACAACCTAGCAGACACGGGAGATAACAACACTGGTAATGTCTCTTTGAACACTGTTAATGATAGTTTATTCTGACTGATGCCAGTGCAGTGTGTCCCTTGGCTACAGCACAGAGAGAGCGAGAGAGAGAGAGAGAGAGAGAGAGAGAGAGAGAGAGAGAGAGAGAGAGAGAGAGAGAGAGAGAGAGAGAGAGAGAGAAAACGACAGATCAGTCAGTTCTGGTAAAGTCTTTTTCTAGCAGCTCCTTACACAGGGCATAAAGTGTTTGTGTACATCAAAGTGTAAGTGTGTGTGTTAAAATTAGTGCGCTTGTGTTTCGTGGCGGCAACACACGTGCACAGTGCGCACAACCTCCACCTCCCCCCCTCAACGTGTCCTCATTAAGTACATCATCTGCGCGTGCACGCCACCTCCCCCCCCACACCCCCCCCCACCCCCCACACGCGCATCACACGTGCGTGGGGTTGTCCGAGTGGGGGTCCGGCTTGGCCGTGTGTAGCATGACCGCGGGGGAGGCCTTGTAGTGGCAGTGCGTGCTGCCGCAGGTGCCCCCGCCGCACGGCTTCCTGCCGCCGGCAGTCCTGTCGGCCAGCTTCCTGCTGCACAGCGCCTGCCAGGTCTGCAGCGTCTTGGAGCTCCACACCCACACGCCGCTGGTGATGCCCACCACCAGCGACATGAAGATCTTCAGCATGAACACGGCCACCGCGGGCACCGACGCCTCCAGCGAGCAGCCCTCGTTCCTGCGGCCCGGCAGCGAGGCGCACCGGCCCTCCAGGCCGCGGAACCTCCAGTAGTCCATGTTGAGGCGCTCGTAGAAGTAGCACACGATGACGCAGGTGGCGGGCACCGTGTACAGGATGGAGTAGACGCCGATCTTCACCATCAGCTTCTCCAGCTTCTCCGTGTTGGTGCCCTCCGTCTTCATCACCTTGCGGATGTGGAAGAGCGCCACGAAGCCCGTGAGGATGAAGGAGGTGCCCACCACCAGGTAGCAGGCCAGGGGGATGAGCACGAAGCCGGTGAGCGCGGCCGCGTCCATGCTGCCCACGTAGCACAGGCCCGTCAGCTCGTCGCCCGCCACCTTCCTCATGGTGAGGATGACGATGGTCTTGAGGGCGGGGACGCCCCAGGCCGCCATGTGGAAGTAGTTGCTGTGGGCCTCGATGGCCTCGTGGCCCCACTTCTTCCCCGCGGCCAGGAACCAGGTGAGGGTCAGGATCACCCACCAGATGGACGAGGCCATGCCGAAGTAGTAGAGGATGAGGAAGACGATGGTGCAGCCCGTGGACTCCAGCCCCTCCTGGATGATGTACAGCTCGCCGTCCTCCCGGTCACAGGCGATGTTCTCCGCCCCGGCCACCGAGCGGATGATGAAGGCCACGGAGTAGACGTTGTAGCACATGGAGAGGAAGATGATGGGCCGCTCGGGGTACCGGAAGCGGTGCGGGTCCAGCAGGAAGGTGAGCACGGTGAAGGCGGTGGAGACGAAGCACAGCGTGGACCACACCGTCATCCAGATGAAGGCGAAGTCCTTGTCCCGTCTGGACCAGAACACGTCCACGGCGGAGGAGCAGCGGGGCGCGCACGACTGGCTCTTCTCCACGTACTGGAACTTCTCCGGGTTCTCGCAGGAGCCCAGAGCCGAGTGGCCGCCGCCGCCGCCGCCGCCGCCAACGCCACCCGGCTGTCTGGCGCGGGGGGGCACCGGGAGCATGCCCTCGCCCTTCTTGGTCTCGGGTCTGGTGTCATTCTCCGGAGCCTCCATGCACAGGGCGTTGGGGTCGTTCCTGGTGGGCAGCTTGGAGCAGTCCAGGGAGTCGGGCCAGGCGTAGTTAAACTTCTCCATAATGGGGGAGCATTTCTGCCTGGCCTGCTCGCACATGGGTCGACAGGCGGGGATGGAGGTGGACACTTTGTCCGTGCACATGGGGGCATAGAGGGAGCAGAGGAAGAAGCGGAGATGCACGTCACAGCCGTACTCCACCAGCGGGGCAAATTCGTTGAGTTTGATCGCAGCCTCCTTCTGGTTGTCGTGGTCCATGAAATTGGGCATGCGAGTCAAGTTGTAGCCGATCCCTTGGCACATGGGTATAACGATGGGCTCGCACTTGGCTGGTCTGCCTCGCTCCAGATCATAGGATCCTATCTCGAAGCAGGAGCCAGAAATCACCAGCAGACACCATAAGAAAATAACCATCTTCAAAGGACAACCACCCATTCTCATTTTTTGTCATATGTCAAAAACAGAGTTTGCACCTCCAAAGCAATGTCCATACAAAAAAAGAGAAAAGAATCGGCTACAATAGGAAGACCCACACTAGTGGCCCATTACGTATGAAAGTCCAAATGTGCGTTATCTTTCCGTTACTGGATACATCCACGATCGAACAAACTCCACCAGTTATTAAAAAACCCAATAGACGGAATAGTAAATATCCCACCACTGGGAATGAAGTCCGTTATTACAAACTGAGAGCGAAACTTCGGACGCCAACTGGGACAGAAGACGAGCCTGTCTACCCGCGAGTCGCGGAGCGCGGCAATGAAGAATAGTCTTTAAATCCACAGCATGTGATGCAGATTTATGGCTCACGTTGTTTCCCGGATCGGCAAATACGGATCTCTTCAGATTTGACTTTGTCTGCTCTTGAGCCACCGCTTTCAAACGCCACACTGAACTTTGTCTGCTTCTAGCTGGGACTTGAGTGAGAAGGGGGGTGGGCATTCAGTGACGCTCACATTTCGCCTGGTTTGTGAAGGAGCACCGCAGAAGGAAAACGAGCACTCTTTTCTGGAGGTCGCTCGCATACCTTGCATGTATCTATTTGAAATTGGCAACAGAAGCGGGTCAGCCAG
>JACYXH010000772.1:7123884-7148884 GCA_026745465.1 Lota lota
TTGAATCCCGGCCTTTGCCAGACTCTCGTGCTACCCAGGGGCCTTAGCTCTGTGTCCTCACCCCTATGTCCAACACACTGTCGGAAAAACCAATAAAAGCCCAGGAGTGTGGATTGCTCACCTTCTGTTGTGAGCGGTGAAGGGCAAAGGGTGGCACCTCACAGCTGTGCCCTCTTCAGGGGCTTCATCTGAGGAGCCGCTACAAGAGAGACCTCCCACATCACCACCACCACCCCAAAGCAGTCTCATAACCAACCTCTATATCACTCGCATGTCAAGGCTGTGAATAGCAGTCCCAATAGGCTCAATTAACACTGAAATACTCAGAATCTATGCCCTTTTGCCAGCCGTCAGCACCTTACTGGGGAGCACCCTCCCCCCGCACCTCAGAAGATACCCACGAGCCATGACCAACTTAGTAACACCTTCTCTCTCTTTCCCAGCCTGTCTCTTTTTGTCTTTTCAATTTTCTCTCTCTTTCTCACCCTGTCTATTTTTTCTTTCTCTTTCAAACTTTCTCTCTTTTTCACTATCTTGTTCGGTCTTTCCTTCCTTAGCTAGCCATGGTTTTTCTTTTTTTCCCACTTGATCTGTCTCTCTGTCTCTTTCTCTCTCTAGCTCTCTCCCTTTCTCTGTCTATCCTACATTTGTCACTTTCTCACTCCCTCTTTCTTCCACTCTCTGTATCTCTCTGTCTCTCCCCCTCTTCCCCCCTCTACCTCTCTCTTTCTGTCTCTATCTCAATCCCTCTTCCCTTTACACTGAAGTCTCCCTCTCCCATTCCCCTTTCTATTTTTCTCTGTCTCCCCCCTTCTCTCTCTCTCTCTCTCTCTCTCTCTCTCTCTCTCTCTCTCTCTCTCTGCTCTCTCTCTCTCTCTCTCTCTCTCTCTCTCTCTCTCTCTCTCTCTCTCTCTCTCTCTCTCTGTCTCTCTCTCTCTCCCCCCCTTGCTTGCACACAATCACACAAACACAAGCTTATCAAGCCATAGTCACATAGTGGAAGCCTGACCTGCATGGAGAGACACATGCACATACAATTCCACACACACACACACACACACATACACACACACACACACACACACACATACACACACACACACACACACACACACACACACACACACACACACACACATATATACACATATACACACACTTAACCTATTTATACACCAGCAGTCTAGCAAGGCACACAGGAAAACAACTCGCCAGTACTATCAGTGCATACAGCGTTGCCTGTCTCTCTCTCTCGCTCTCTGTTCTGTAACCGTCTGATGTCTGACAGGACAGAGACATGAGATAGCATCTCAGAATGGCTGAAGGATGGCTGCGTTAGATAGGTGCGCATAGCAAAACAACTTTATTTAACATTTTTGGCAGCAAATTGCTAAATGCACACACACACACACACATGCACGTGAGCACACACACACACACACACACACACACACACACACACACACACACATGCACACACACACACAGACACACACACATGCATACACACCAGTTGTTTGTATTCCAGACGTCACATTCCTTCTCCTGCATGCCTGTGTGTGTGATAGTGTGTAATTGTTGGTGTTCTCCTTCAGGCTGATAAGTATAGCACAGTGTGCTCGAGTTGATACTGATAGTAAAACCGTTCACCATAGAGCTGCCCCACACTCACTCAGTGGCCCACTTCGTACTCACAGTTAAAAGATGACAAATCTGAATTTGTTTACATAATGACACATACATACATTGTGTGTGTGTTATGAGTTAGATATTTTAAAGAGAGGTGAGGGCTGTATGGTGTCAGTAATAATGATGATAGTGCACTAAATTGTCTGCCATTTGCCATGTGTTGGAGCAGTTCAATTACATGCAGCTGGCCAAGTTCCAGAGAGATAGAGAGAGAGATAGAGAGAGAGAGAGAGAGAGTGAGAGAGAGAGTGAGAGATTGTGACAGGGAGAGAGGGTGAGAGACAGTCGCAAAGAGTAAGGCAGAGAGAGAGTGAGGGAGAGAGAGTTTGTGATAGGTGAGAGAGGGTGAGATAGAGTTGTAAAGAGTGAGGGAGAGAGAGATAGTGATGTAGAGAGAGAGAGGGTGAGAGAGATAGGGTGTCATAGACTTGGGTGTGAGAGCTCCATGGAGTCTCTGCTATCGTGATGATGTAGCATAAATTCCTCTGGCCATTTGTCTTGTTTTCTCATGTGTTTAACCATTTCAATTACATGCTGCCAGCTGGAGAGAGAGAGGGAGAGAGAGCAAGAGAGGCCGACAGAGAGAGAGAGAGAGAGAGAGAGAGAGAGAGAGTCAGAAGACATTGTGTGTATATGTGTATGTGTGGGTGTGCATGTGTGCATGTGTGTGTGCGTGTGTGTGTGCGTGTGTGTGCGCATGCGTGTGTGTGAGAGTGATAGGGTGCATGCCAGAGAGAGCAAGGGACAACACATGTTAGGCACACAGAAAGATTGGGAGAGATAGAACGACAGAGAACACATGCTGAACTGAGCAGGACAAGAAGAGAGAGAGAGGGAGAGAGAGAGAGAGAGAGAGAGAGAGAGAGAGAGAGAGAGAGAGAGAGAGAGAGAGAGAGAGAGAGAGAGAGAGAGAGAGAGAGAGAGATAAGCATGCCCGAGCTCCAGTTTGATTGGAGAGCGAAAGTGGGCCGAGAGGAGGCCGAGAGAGGGGACAGACGCAGTGACTAGACAACAAGCGCGGGGATATCAACTATCTCACCCCCCACCCCTCTCTTTCCCTCACTACTCCAGAACTACCCTCCCCACAGGGCTTAAAGCCAGCAAGTCTGACGGGCCAAACTTGTCCTATTTATAACCTGTGGATGGATCGGGGAATCAGGTGGACTCTCCTCTGGAACACGGCCCACATCTGAAGGGTGTGTGTGGGAGTTTGTGTGTGTGTGTTTGGCTCCGAGACTATGTGTTTATGTGTTGTCGGTCGTGTGTGTGCGCGTGTGCATGAGCGTTGCTACACGAGTATGTGTTCACGCGTCGTGTGTTAAGTGCAAGTGTTTGGCCCTGTTTCTTTGTTGCCTTCAAATGGCCTGCAGGAGCCTGTGGAAGGAAGGAGGCACCAGGCGGATGGCCATGGGCTGTGCTAATCTGTTGCGGCTAACAGATAGCTGCCAAGGCCCCTGGGAGAGCAGAGGACATCTGTGACATCTTATCTGAAAAGGGGGCCAACACCAATAGTGTTTGAGTAGCTAAATACCTTTTTGCTATGGTTTTGTACTTTTGCTAAATTTCTTTCTTTATTTTATATTAAATAATTTGAATATTTTTACTAAATCCATACTATATTAACTGTATAGGACATGGATGTTCACATGATGACCAAAGCGCAGCATTGACTATTTTGGCAATATATTATCAATCTAAAACTAACGCTTTTCTTGACCAGGAACGTCACTATGTTCTGCATGTAACACCACTTTCACTGACTCCTACTTATTGTCATTTATCAAGCTCATTCCCTGAGATCTTCTTCCACTGAATTTGGCCGGCACACTCCCTTGTGGTTTAGGTCGCCAGGCAGCAGCTATTAAGGCGTAAGGCTAAACCTGCGCTAACATTGGACAACTAATAGGGGAATCCATCATAGAGGCAATAAGACATGCTCCTGCGAGCCATGCCTCTCTCTCTCCTAGCCAACCCCAGTGCCCAGACACAAGCACACTTAGCAACTATTGGAGAACTCTTAACCAAAGGTATCCTTCTCTTTATTATTCCAAGTGAACAAGGGGCCCTTCATAGTCCCCATAATTTATACAGTGTCTCATTTTGGAATAAGAAAGCGAGAAACGAAGGGAGAAGGAGTGAGAAGGTCGTTGTGGTTTGAAAGCCTCCAAAACCTCAGGCCTCCCCAGACGGCCTATTCAAGGAACCCAGACCAGAGGGTCATGTGGAGGCCCATTCATCTCTGGGTCTGTGCTGACATGTGTGAGGAAAATGCACAGATCTGTTGGAAACCTGCAGGGAGGCCTTGCATTCCTAACCCCTGTACTAGGGTGTTTTGGGAGTACTTGGATTAAATTAATATTCTGGGATTATTTAAGGACATTTTGAGAAACAATTGAGTGATGATATGGAGTGGATTTCTTTAGATCCTTATGATTATTGCATTTTCACTTTTTATTGCATTTCCCTAATTTCCCATCTGGGATTATAATAGTACATCTCATCGTATATTTTCTAATATAATATTAACGTTTTGGAATACATGAATTTTTTGTTGTTGTGAGAATTGTGCATTCTCTTGGAATTCAGAAAGACTTTTCAGAAAAACTTGGATTTTTATCAATTACGGACCTTATTAAGAACATTCTGGTCTTTTATAGGGCCTTTTTGGGAAGCTCAGGTTTCTTACATATTGCAACTACTTGAATATGCTGTTCTTATACAGACCCACAGTCTGAACTAGTAATTGTACTGTGTGGAATCAGCAAGCTATGAAGTAGTAAATACTAGTTTATACCTAAGATTGAATCTCCAAATATCTTTTGATCCTTTAATTCAATTAAGAACACAGAGACCTCAGTGGGGTGCCAATAGTTGTGGTGTCCACCAGCCTGGCTCTACTAAAAACGTAACGAGCTGATCCGTTGTTGTTAGGTTCATATGAATCATATATAAGCCATTTGGGATGATTTAGTTCAATGGATATGACCCATGTGAAAGATCACCTTGTTAAGTTTTGAGTGGATAGAGCAGTTCATGGAGTGGATATTTTAGTGAAATATCACAGACAGACAGACAGACAGAGAGGCAAGACAGGCAAACCCCCGAACCCACACAGACATGCGTCTTGAAAGCATAAGGGGCGGCAAAAAAAGACCCATTTGATTTGCTCCCGTGCGCTATACCTGAAGGTCTGTATGTTTTTCCTTAAATCAGGAAAGAAAAAACTGGTTCCGAAATTACTGTCATTCAAAGGGTTCCTTTCTCTCTCTCTCTCTCTCTCTCTCTCTCTCTCTCTCTCTCTCTCTCTCTCTCTCTCTCTCTCTCTCTCTCTCTCTCTCTCTCTCTCTCTCTCTCTCGCTCTCTCTCTCTCTCCCTTCCTCCCTCCCTCCCTCCCTCCTTCCACCTCTCCACCAGCCAGCCCTGCAGACTCCGTCTCTTTCCTGCCTCCAGCATACAGCAATGGGGTCTTTCTCTTGTTTCTCTGTGCTGGCTCTGCTGGATAAACACACAGCTTCCCCCCCCCCCCCCCCACACCCCTCCTTCTTCATATAAAGGCCCAATTCTTCTCCATCATGTTTAAATATGGATACAAAGAGAAACTTGTATGATAATTCTTGGCATATGGTGGCAGTCGCCCAGGGGGGTGGGGGGTGGGGGGGGGGGGGGGGGGGGGGGGTTGGGGGGGGGGGGGGGGGGGGGGGGGGGAGGAGGGCAGGGAAGGTGGGGTGTAGATCAAGAAGGGGTTGCTGGCCAAAACAGAGTAGTGCCCTGTTCAGATAGACGACTACTACGATGTCTAAAGATTGGGGATGTTGTTTTAACACTAGGCCATACTCGTGCCATATCGTGATAGAATAGCTGATACGGGGAAAAGCGGTTGTGTGTTTGTGTTTTTTGTGTGTTAAAAAAAAGAGTAGTCTTTGTGAACCCGGTCATGTTGAGTTCATACGTGTTATCAGGATCTGCTTGGACTTATTTCACTAGTATCTTACAGTCTGGGTGGCGTATGGGTCAAACAAAGAAACAAATAGACACATAATAGAGGGCTGGGGGGAGGGGACTACTGAACTATATTCCCCTCCAATGTTCGCAAGGACATAACAAATCTTTCATCTTTTTGTTTGGGTGATGGAGTCATGGAAATGGGCATGGTTTGGGCTCTGGCTCCTGGGGTGGAACATGCCAGAGATGACACAGATACTCTGGCGGGTATCTGATGGTCTGCTGATAGCCTCCATATCGCCTTACCGCCCCTCTGCCAGCAGCAGCAGTGCATGGCTTGGGCAAGCCCCTTGAAGAGGGTTACTCATAGATGCCTGACAGACTGTTCCCAAATACAATAAATGACAACGGTTTAGTTTAGAGTTCACAGTTGATTGAAAATTTTTATTAAACATCACTTTCTTACTTAAAAAAACCTCCACACCAGATTTAATTTTTCCTTTCGAGGTTCTACATCTACAACAGGTTCTCACAATGTTCCCTTTATTTTAAGCCAACCCTCAGGAGGCTGGGGTGTACTATTGGTGTAAGGCAGGGAGACTGAATGGGATGCCAGTCCAATGTAGCTTTACACACAAGCGTGTGCACATGCGCACACGCACACACACGCAAACACGCACACACACACACACACACACACACACACACACTACATTGCAGTCTATTTGGGGTCTCTGATTAGCCTAACCTTGGACATTCGAGCACCTGGATGGAACCCAAGCAACAAAAAATAAACTTGCCCAACACAAGCCTGGTATCAAAGCCAGGGCTCTTGAGCTGCAAACATCCACACACTCCACATGACGTGGTTTTGGAGAGAGATGAGAAAGAGAAAATGATCGAGATAATTATAGAGATAGTGTGTATGCATGTGTGTGTGTGTGTGTGTGTGCATGTGTGTGTGTGTGTGGATGCATGCATGTGTATACGTGTGTATATACGTGTGCATTGGTGTGCAAGTGTATATGTTTGTGTGTTTGTGTGTGTGTGTATATGATTGTGTGTGTGTGTGTGTGTGTGATTCTGCAATGGATGGTATATTAACACGCTGTTACACAGCAGCATCATATAATACCAATCACATTAAGTTTGTTCCCTATAAAAACGCCTGCTTTTATTATCATCCCCTCGCAGGAATACTGTAAGACCACTATTTGCAGTTTCTCGAATGACAGTTGAATGATTGGACTGGTGGAGCTGTGTGTGTGTTAACACCAGACCTGGCCGGTGTGTGTTGTGTTTTCAGCGAGTGTGGGGGGATACCTATGATGATTGGCAGGTCGGAGCAGAGGTAATAAGCTGTTCTTTCGCTGGCTGTCAGACCATAAAGCACACATTCACAGGCAGCCAACGGACACAGGGTATTCTGGGTAGCAAGAGCAGGACTTATAAACTCTTGTTTCTTTTGTAATTCTCCCAAAAAGACCAGTCGATATTTTAATCAAGACGCACCTTATCCCTTTTCCCTTTTTTGAAAAAATACATCTGTACCCCAAGGTTCTGGAAAGACAACCAGCCTGGTTTAAATTTGGCTGAATCATTTCCATTTTGACTTATTCCAACAAGAATGTTTGTAGGTTTGTGGAGTATTAAAACTCCAGAGAAAATGGCATGAACTCAAACACACTCGGAACAAGTGGAACGATTGAAACCCACAGTGCAGTGGAAGCCCTATTCTAACTTACTACCCAGATATGGTCTACATAAAAGCCTTTATGAAACACTTTCCCAGGCAGTCGCAGAAATGACTCTATTTGTTTACTTTGGGAGTGGGCTACCACTTCATATTTGTTTAATCACCTTATGTAGGTTCAACTTAGATGCTTGAGGAGCAAATGAGAGTTGACTAACCTCTGGTCTGGAGCTGCTGTTGTTAATGAAAGGAGAGGAACCCGACTACGTTGTGACACAAAATGGAAGCTTTTACTCTTAGTCTCTTCATTAATGGCTGGTATAAATCAGTAATCAGATTACCTTATTTGTAATTGACGTGTGTGTGTGTGTGTGTGTGTGTGTGTGTGTGTGTGTGTGTGTGTGTGCTGGTGGGTCATGAATTTGTGCGACTCTCGCCCTCATCCACTGCTGAGTCGGAGGTGAGATTAAAGGGGAGGTGATGTAAAGATAAAGTGCCCCCATGCCCCGTAGTGTACAACAGGAAGCTGATCTCGGGCCGCTATAAGGGATATCTAAACCCATAATGTTGCAGGATCTATCTTTTTTCGAGGCAGTTCTGTGACAGCGTATCACACACATGAAAGCAGAGCCTTGAATGAGTTTGACATGTAGAGGCAAGAGAGCCCTGGTCAGCAGGACAGACAGGAAGTCCTAGGAGAGAGGGGGGTTTTCAGTGTTCCAACTTAGACTCAACAGAAAATGATATTTTCTGCATGGTTGAAAGGGCTGTATTGTTTGTGGGCACAATTCCCTCAATACTTTTTATTTATATTTTTTTAAAGTTGAGCAATGTTTCAACATGCATTGTGCCAATGATGTCACACAGCCCTGTTTAGGAATATGGCGTACTTTGGAACAAACCACAAACACACATTGCTAGTAACACTATAATGTGTCTATAATAATTTTATAGGTGCATAGTTTTAAGAAAACAAAATTTAATACAGGTGAACATTTCTGGATTTTAACTGTATTTGTAAGTCATTGGAATGTATTCTATCACCGAGCATGTTGGACAATCTTCAGTATCCTGTGTTTGGCAAAAAAGTTTGATTTTTCACATATAGTTAGTGATATAGTTAGTTTCTAGCTTTCGTTCTAACTAAACAGATTTTATTGCAATAATATGAGGGTTAATTGGATGTTAATTGGAAAATAATATTATTTCAGGGCCTCAGAGGCCAAAATAAACACCGAGGCTGAAAGACATTGTAAATTGAAAACCCCCCAGGCTGTTTGTATGACCTCAAATAAGGTATCTCAACCCTGTGGCCCCTAGCTTTAGAGAGTGTTATTCACGGTCATATATACAAAGTGCTCTACACTTTGGCCCCTGAAAAGTACCATATCCACACTCCCCACAAAATTGGAGAGATCTTGGAGAATCTTTAAAAAGCGTGATTGTAAAATTGTATGTTAAAGTCGGTGTCTAAGAGATACCTCCCAAGATAGCAGGTGTGATGCAGCTGGTGTTGAATTGTGTGAAACCTTCCACAGTCACTTTCACAAGGTTCAGAAGCTAAGCTACATGGCTTAGCTTCTGGATGACACCTCACTAGAATGTAAGTAAGTAAAGGTCCTCCCATTGTGCCAGAGGAATTTGTAGATATGTATGAGTACCACATTATTATCCTCATTTTGTACCAGTGTGGAGCCAGTGGATGAGGTTTCAAAAGAGCCCATGAAAGAGATATTTTTAGGGCCTTCCATTCCATCCACCTTGATCCAATAGTGACTCCTGGTTGAGTAGGCTTGAGTTATGGCCTACTCTGAGTGACGGGAGGACTTTAAGGGTCTTTTAAACCTCCCATGTGCTTCCTCTGGATGGAGATAATGGGCCATCGATGGGCCACTGGGCCATTGATTTATGACACACATATGGACGTAACGTATCCACCGTTATGGGGGCTGGTAAGGAGGTAGGAGCAGGTCATGCTGGGAGATGTGGTCTTATCTGGGGCGATGGCCCAATGTACGGCGTGTCTAAGAAAGCTCCAGTATCTCTGACAGCACAGAGGCCCCATTCCAAATAGGGGGTGGAGGACACACACACACACACACACACACAATCTGTCACGGCCTATCAGAGAAGCCCGAGAGCACAGCAATGGCGCGGTATTCCTCATGGCTCACAGGGGAAGCAGGCCAGAAACACATGGGCACAACTGTGTCTGACCACTCTCTTATCCACAGATATGGGGGATGGGGGGTGGGACACAATCAAATCCCATGTGCTGCTTTGCTGAAGACCGACTGGTCTGAGTTCGTAATTGTGGGTGATTACAAGACAACTGATGTTGACTGACAAGTATGTGGCGATGTGGTCCGCCTCTAGAAACATGCAAATTACAATATTATATGAATGTAACTTTAATTAAAAAGAAGGCCTGTTAGTGTACATTGGTGATTAATGGCTATAGGGTCCATAATAACACACCAGGTCACTGTGATGTCTGTCATTGTAGTGTTTAAAGAAGATGTAGAATAAATGAAAGAGTTATTTTAAATAACTATTGAGTACATCAAGTATACTGACTTAGTGAAAACAAAAGTCTAAAATAATTTACTAAATATATAACAATATACATATAACAATAACACATACGCAAATGTGCACTTTATTTGAAGTGCATTAAATTACTTTATGAGAAATCAAATGTGGTTTATCCACTTTTCCAAGGAGCCTGGAGTTCCTTGTCATCCCTAAGCAGCCATCGCCCGGGACGGTTCACCAAACAACCGACGAGACCACAAAGCTTCCCGACGAGCTTCCAAAGAGCCGTGTTTAAAAACGTTGTGAGTGTGAGCCGAGAGGCATGCCTCTCCACTCGGCACCTCGCCCGGGCCCTTTAATGGTCTCCACTATGTTTTGGACGCAAGCATGGAACCCTGGCTCATCTTACACGCAGATCTCACGGAGGTCTTCGCCCGCTGGCCACAGAGGCCTGCTGCCTCCCTAAATATGTGCGCCCGTGACCCGGGTGGAAATGTCACTGACGCGCTCCTCCTGTTATCTGGGAGTACACTCCACTGGGGATGCCAGCGAGGAAGGACCGGGGGCTTTCTAATCAGCGCTAATTAATTCAGGATCGGAACGTTGGGCATCGAACTGCCCAGGTTTCCGTTGAACACTCAACTAGTAGTGACCTGGCGTAATCCTAACGTTAACTTTTAACAGGTTTGGCCTCGGAGGCTCGAGGCCGATGCGTGTCAAGAGGAGCCGGATGAGCGGAGACGGGTCATTTGGGATTGGCCGCCAGCGATGCAGACCCTCAGCGGTGCACGCGTGCAGCCCACCCCACCAGCCCCCCCACACCCCCCGCCTCCCCGGCCACAGAGTGAGTGTATTTGCGAGGGATTACCGAGATGATCCTCGATAGAGTGCTCAACTGTTTTCCACACACCGCTCTCAGGGCCACAAGGGCATTAGAGGAGGACAGAATTCACAGACGGAAAGGGATTGGGGGGTAGGAGGGAGGGGAGGTGGAGAGAGGCGTAGGGGAGTGGGTGGAGAGAAAGAGGGTGAAAGATATAGACAGACAGGGACATTGAGACATAGATACACAGAGTGACAGAAGGCCAGACAGCAGGAGCGACAGAGTGCAAGCATGAGAGGGAGAGAGAGAAAGAGGGAGAGGGAGAGGGAGTGAAGGAGAGAGAGAGAAAGAAAGAGTGAGGAGAGAGAGTGAGAGAGAGAGAGAGAGAGAGAGAGAGAGAGAGAGAGAGAGAGAGAGAGAGAGAGAGAGAGAGAGAGAGAGAGAGAGAGAGAGAGGAACAAAGAGCTCATTGTCAGTACTGGGTGCTAATCATCTCCTCTCAGGCTGCCAGAGACAACAGGTGAGAGCAGTTTGACTCCCTGCAGGCTCCACCAAGCTTTCACTGCTGCAACACTGTGTGTGTGTGTGTGTGTGTGTGTGTGTGTTTGTGTGTGAATGTGCCCATGTGTGTGTCTGTGTGTGTATGTGGGTGAGAGAAAGAGAGAGCGAGAGAGAAAGAGCAAGAGAGAGAGACAGAAAGAGAGAGAGAAAGAGAGAATGTGTGTGTGTATGTGCATGTGTGTGTGTGTGTGTGTGTGTGTGTGTGTGGGTGAGTGTGAGTGTGTTAACTCTGGGCCAGGGGACCAGAGAAAACTCTGCCAACTTAAACGGTAAATGAGCAGTGACGGCCGTGCGATCAAAGAGCTCTTTTCAGAGGTGCCAGGATCTTGCGGTGCCTGATCTGTGTGTGTGTGTGTGTGTGTGTGTGTGTGTGTGTGTGTGTTTGTGCAAGTGAAAATAGTATATAGAGGTAATTTTCAACAGATAACTGAGAAATACCTCTTCTACTCCATAGAAACGTTGAAATTACATTCTGATATCTGATATTATTTCGATGGCTCCAAAATACTGGAGCCAGTACTGTATTTACTATACACATAATGTATAATAGATATTACAGTGTGACCAAGGGCAGCTTTCTAGATCTTTCTACAGCAATGGGGTGAACAAAGAATAAGAGCTAATTAATTTGGCTTCCTCCTTCTTCAGTGTGATGCTACTGGTCTACATCAGTGCTGTTATGTTATTGAGTTATATCATCATCTAACATCATGGAATATAAACACTGGCAAATTTTGAGTGAAAACACATTCAAAAACCTGATACATTTTATCATCACAGTGACATTGTTTTGGTTAAACCTCCATTTGGCTGAATATTCTTTGTCTGGCTGCTGTTTGATTGAACATCTACCACACGCTGCTTGCTTAGGTTGTAAAGACATGGCTACAAGTGGCTTGACTGAGAGGGATGACCAGGAAGATTGAGGAGGTTGGTGGCCAGCAGGGTGGTGTTGCTTGTGTTCCTGTGGAGGTGACTCTTATGTAAGGGGGGGCAGGGGGAGTGGAAAAGGGGCCAACTGGAAAGTGTGGAGTGTAGAGTTATGTAGTCCAGGACTTGGAGAGTTAACCACGCATGCAAGGATAAACATACAGTGCTGGACTGTCACAGCGAGCACATAGCATGAAACATCTGGGCACATTACGTGTGTGTGCTTGTGTGTGTCTGTGTGTGTGTGTGTGTGTGTGTGTGTGCATGGATGTGTCTAAACTGTGTCTGTGCACAACATAATCTGTATTTTTTGTTTTTGTGTCTATGGTTTGTGTGAGTGTGTTTGTAGAAGGGGGATTGAGTCTGCATTTCTGTGAAAGGGAGTCTGCATGTGTGTGTGTGGATGTGTGTTTCTGCGTTTGTGTTTGTTTGTCTGTCTGTGTGTGTATCTGTGTGCATGTGTGTGTGAGTCTGTGTGTTCAGGTGTGTGTTTGTATAAGACAAACTGAATGTGTGTGTTGCGTGTGTATGTATGTACGCATCAATGCGCCATATATTTGTATCAAGCTTGTGTGTGTGTGTGTATGTGTGTGTTTGTGTGTGTAAGTGTGTGTGTGTGTGTGTGTGTGTGTGTGTGTGTGTGTGTGTGTGTGCGTGTGTGTGTGTGTGTGAAAGCTAGACCAACCGATCGCATCCTTATGACCAGCATGAGATAAAGCGCAGCCCATTAATCCACGCTACATCTGAGGCTAAGATTTCCTTCAACAAAGTTAAAAATAATAGTGATTGGGTTACAGGCTGCTTTCAGATTTCAGGCATGTTACCAGCGACTGCACTCTGAGCAGATGTTACGGCCACCGTTGGCGAACTTAGCAACTTGAGCCTGGCTTGATCTTAAATAACGACAGAAGGCTCACGACAAGAAAGAGGCTCCGAAAAAAAAACTAGACTAGCCTCTCTCTAAATTAGCCTGTCAGGGAGAGATAAAGTAGCTCTTAACCCACCAGTACCACCTAAAGCCACCCTGAGCGCAGAGTGTCTGTGGCAGACTTTAGAAAGATTTATCCAACCTACCTGTTCACATGAGCCAGTTAGCTTTCTAGTCTGAGGAGGAGTTGTGGCTAATTTGGCCAATGTTTCTGTCTAGGAAGAGTGTGTTAGAGAGAGATAAAAAGGTACGTACATTTTACGTACTATATGAGAGAGGCGGGAAGGGTGCACACACACACACACACACACACACACACACACACACACACACACACACACACACACACACACGGCAGCAGGGAGGAGATGGACAGACTTGGCCCGAGTCCAGCCGGTGTGCAGTGCCAGCTGTCAGTCATTTTACACAAGTAACAAAGAATGCAATAAGTACCAGCTAATTAAATCAAACCGAACGTACCCTCAGAAACAAATAACCCACCACAGCTTATGTTACTCTTTCTTGTTTTGAAGTTATCCAATACTAGGGAGCTGATTACCATTTTAGCACGCAGCTCTCTCTCCCTTTCCGACACATATGTAAAGAGAGCAAGTCTGTGCAGTGGGTAACAATGTTGGCATGTTGCAGGGAGTTGCATGGCATGCTGTTTTTATTTAAAAAAGAATTATGTCCACACACAAACATGCATACATATGCACCCGGACACACACACAAAAACACACACATGCACACATTCATGCTCTCATGCATGTACACACACACACACACACACACACACACACACACACACACTCACTCACACACACAAACACACACCCGTTAACCAACTTGAGTGTTTCACCAATAACCCCCCAAGGCATTATGTTGTACTTCAAGTACATCAACACACGCTCCACCACCATTATCCACCATTCAGTACCAAAAGAGGCTTGTAAAATGCTTCCTTAATACCGTACTCTATAAACCCGGCATCCTCTACGGCGTCTTCTTTGAACAGCCGACATCAAACGACTTTTTCCTGAGAGGCCGTGACTCGGGTTTCAGGAAGCAGTAACTTTTTTGACGAGCCCTAAGCTCTCGCTACGGTGAGACTTCCTACGTGAGAAGAGGAGTCTTTAGTCCCAGTGGCAGGTGACTGGACAGCCGAGGCAAAGTGATATTCGTGGAAGTGTGAATGCGTAATCCCCTGGACCGCTAATGAAGCCAGCAGGGGGAGACCAGCAGGGATATGTGTGTACTCCAGTGTGTTAATGCCTTAGCGCCCGGCGGCTATGCTATTTGGTTCCAGGTACGGGCGTGGGTCCGTGCCAGTGAATCTTCTCTTGGCGACTATGTTGTGGATGCTTAGCGGTGAATCTGATTTTGACTCTTATCTGACATCTAGAAAGTGATCTCATTTGGTGTTGCTTGTTGGCCTATACAGCCGGGCATGTACAATGTAACATGAGCATGACAGTAAAGTATAATAACATGCATAGTGTAGTGTCAACATCTTGCCTGTACATTGTGTACTGTGCATTGTGTGGTGTGTGTTTGTGTGTGTATGTGGTTTTGTGTGTGTGTATGTGTGTGTGTTTCTGTTTGTGTGTTGTATGTGTGTCATGCGAGGTTGGATATGGCATACGGCTTCGAGCAGTCTGAGGGGTCTGAGGTTCAGGCGCCATAGTAGCTGCCTACTTAGCCCACACACACACACACACACACACACACACACACACACACACACACACACACACACACACACACACACACATGCACGCACATACACTATTGTGACACACAGACAGACACACACACACACACACACACACACACACACACACACACACACACACACACACACACACACACACAAGCAGAGTTTGTTTCTTTTGGACTGCCCGGTAGGAATTCACTTATTTGTTTAAGTGTTAAGAATTCAAGCAATGAAGCTTGAGAAATGTAACGTTAACCGAAAACGGAACAATTCCTGAGCGATGGCAGGGTCAGTATAGTCAGCTCCTGGCCACTCGGCATGCCAGGGGCTCACGGCATGTTGTGTGTGGGTTCTTGACCTTGCCAACCCCCTCTCCCCCCTTCACCTCCACCCCACCACCTCCACCCCTCCTCCATCTCCATCATCTCCATGATAAACTCTTACCCCCTGCTTTCAGCAATTTTAATAATTTTAATAAACCACAATCCGCTGAGAGAATACATAAAAACAACACCCCCCCCCCCCCAAAAAAAAAAACGCGGGACCCAGGGCCGGCCTTGAGCGCGAGACAGGGAGGTAGCAGCAGCTAGCAGCCAGCCTCCCGCTCTTCCTCCCTCGATCTCTCTTCCACATGGCTGCCTCTCACTTACCCCAGGCAGACAATGGCCCCTCTGTCTCCCTGCCGCCAGCTCCACTGTTGAACCACTTCTCACCTATACTAATCACTCACGCACACGCACACACACACACATGCTCACAAACACATACAAGCATGCACACACACTTACACACAAACCCACGCACGCACATATATAAACATGCATGGACACACACACACAGACACACAAACACGCACAAATATGAACATGCATATACACACACACACACACACACACATGCATGCACACACGTATATAAACATGTATAACACAATTTTAAACACACACACTCACAGACACACAGACCTGGAGGTATGGGTGAGGCGATAGCATCCAGGGGATGCCAGGGCAGAGATGGAGTGTGGCACAAGCCTTTGATGTTAATCCAGGACATGGGCATGTAACAAACGCAGATACCAAATTACACCCTGTCCCTCTTTGATCTCTAATACCCCATGCCTGCCTCACAGAGGTAATACAATTGTGTGTGTGTGTGTGTGTGTGTGTGTGTTTTGCATACACATGTTTTTATTCATGCCTACAAAGAGGTACGAGAAATGGAATGAAAGTTGCTTACATCTGTGTGGCTGACTATGGTGAGTGTGTGAATGCATGTGTTTGCAGTGTGTGTGTGTGTGTGTGTGTGTGTGTGCATGTGCACATGCACATCCGTGTGTGCGCATGTGCACATGTACATCCGTGTGTGCGCACGCGCACATGCATGTGTGTGTGTGTGTGTGAGCCTACATGCGGCATGGCGTGCCCTGGGAAAGCGAGCGCTGGCAGAGGCGCAAAGTGTGGCTGGTGGAAACATGTTTGTGAGAGAGTGTCTTCGCAGTTTGTCTTGTCATCATGCCTTTCTCCCCAGGACTCCCCCACCAGCCCCTCCACCCCATCCCCTGCCCTCCCAGCACCAGCGTGATCCGGTTGCGTCTTGGATTTCCGTCTGAACCAGTCTCTAATCTCAGTGACGGATGAGTGTGAACGGGATCACTTCTCAGCCTTGTAAGGTGGCCCCGACGCAGGAATTAGCACAACACATGTTTATGTCCTCCTCATTATCCAGACACAGCGCGCAGAGCCCTGAGTGACAAGGACGGCCAGAAGAATCCATGATTGGAGGGATTATTATTATTTTGGATTTGGAGAATGCAGGGGGTGGGGGTGGGGGGGGTGGGGGGGGGATTCTGGCTTTTCACAGGGAGAGCATGGCAGCTGCCATTTATGATGGTGACCTTGTGGACAAGTAACAGGCTTTTCACAGCATAATTGGATAGGGAAAAGCTCTGAAACTGGAACATTTTACTTTAAGTGGTTTGAGGCAAATGATTCAGAGACATGCATGATAATAATAATACGGTTTCAAACTGATATACTAGAAGGCACTGTTTTATTTCAGTTTTGTGTGGGGGGTGGGGTTGTCATGCTGTGGTTGTTTTTTTCCCCTGAGAATTCAAAACAAAACAACAAATATAAACTGAAACGACGCGCATTTGTAAGGGATTATCTAAATGATCTGTGACGTCACCCTCAAATGTTTTCTTCAGGTAGAGACAGAGAGAAAAAAGAGAGGGGGATTGAGAGATTGTGAGAGATTAAGCACAAACAGGGAAATATTTGAAAGCAATAGAATAATGTAATAAGGTTATTAGAAATAAATGTCACATACACACAATATGGCAGATAAAATAACTGACATACACAACTGACACAACTGACTAAACCAAATCCTTTAAATGCAATAAAGCCGTCAAAGTTCCAAGATAATACCGAAAGAGGAAAAAAATATTCCACATTTTGTATCAAAAGCCTTGTTGTGAATGTGTATGTCATTGGTCGCGTTAAACCCTTACTTGGTCGGTTGCCGTTGAGAAGAGCAATAGATGTTAGCATTAATAATGACATGTAATTTGATAAAACGAGCTGATTTAAATACTCTCAGCACATTATTTTGTAGCATAGCTGCCTGTTTAAGGCAAGGGTGGTTTACACTTGAAGGCAATCTTTAATACTTAGTGACATCTAGTGGTGGATGTCTACACACGAGGGTTTTTCTATAAATAATCAGTAGTTTGCTTTTACTGTTTAAAATAGCATACCCTGCCACATACGCAAAGACATTCATAACATTTTGCTATTTTCCCTAGACAATTGTTGTGCATTACTGCAGAAAGCTGATTGTCCTCGTCGTTTTCTTACTGGCAACTAATTACCTTGTTTACCAACACATGCAAACGCTTAGATCTACCTGAATGGCTGAATGATGTAATGGAAACTATGCATCCACAGGGGTATGATGTCTCACAGGGGCTGGAAAGAAACAGAGGAAAGCTGTAATCACAGTACAGTTTGGACCCTTGTGTCCATATTAACAGTTTTATAAACTGTATTAAATCTAGTGGTTAGTCACATTGACAGACATACAAGGAAAACCAAGACAGAACATAAACATAGCATTGTTAACCAGAGGTAGCCCAAAGCTTTTGTGGCAAATTTCTGCCCACTTTCCATGTATGACAAACCATTGTCATTGAAATGAAATAGATTAAAGTAAAACTGAGGTAGGCCATGGAAGTAGTTATACAACTGTTGTAGAGTTGTAGAGTCTCACTTATAAAATGAGAATTGTAATTAAATTCTAGTTTACTAAAGGTTACCCACTACTAAACTAATCGAGGTATTTGAAAAAATTTGCCAGGCACTTGAAATTATATAAACTGAAATAACATCAAAGCTCTATAAGACTAAAATTATTAAAATGAGCAAAATTTGATTAAAAACACAATTTTGCCAAGGTCTTTGTGACTGAAATGTGAAACGACTTCATAAAATAACACATGATTTGGATTTCCACTCATCTCCATTCAGTGCCTCCCCGCTGGGCTTGTTCAAATCATCAAACAGTCCACTCTCAATCATTTCCTTCTGCCAAGGAATGGAAACGGCACCTGTGCTCAATTCCATGAAAAACTTCTCATCTTTTTCATCAAACTCAACTCTGTCCACATTGGAAAAATCCTCAAATTTCTCTGTATCCTTGGCATAGACAACATTGGTCTTGGGCACCCATGGGGGATCCAACAGGCCGGCCTCAAGACGAGGAAGGTTGATATTCCGGAAGAATCTATGTTTCCGTGGGTCTTCACCACTAATACAAAAGAGAAGGAAAATAAAAATATTATATCAATAACATTATTTATACTGATAGTAGCTGCAAAAGGTTTTCAGTATTTTCTTCTGTTCAGATTTGGGTCTCACATAATTTAATTTACATTTCACATGGATTGAATTGTATTCTATTCACTTTAAGTCTTGTTGAATTGATGGTCAATATAGGATAAGGTAAGGGAAACAAGTTTTCATCCATCTATCTGTCTGGCCGACAGCAGCACCCTTCTTCTGCCATGTTATTCTACTTACTGGCACCCGAGACGTTGCTCAACCCTCTTCTTGAGGAAAAGGCCAATGAGGTCTTTGGTGGGATCATCAAAGTGTTTGTGCTGAAACCTGCACTCGTCCTCTAGTGTGCGCCGGATCAGCTCCTCCTTCTGGATCTTCTCCTTGTAGTCCTTAAATGGCAGTCTGGCCGCCACCATCTCATAGATGCTGCAGCCCAGAGACCACCAGTCCACACATGTGTCGTATAACTCCTGCTGCAGCATCTCTGGGGGCATGTAGCCATTGGTACCAGCCTGGATGTAACAGAGGAAATACCCTGTTTAGAGGAACTGTGTAGGGTGGGCATTCCTGGTTGTTGTGAGGAACATTTTGGCAGAATTCAACATTTTCCTGCATGAAATCCACACACACGTACAAGTACACACACACAAACAAATAAAGCCCAGATGCCAAATAATAAAAAGCGGCATGCACACTACACAATCGTGTTCGTAAACAAAACACGCACACACACACACACACACACACACACACACACACACACACACACACACACACACACACACACACACACAGACCTGGTATCAATGAGGCAAAAGGTGAACCAGCTATTGTGCAATGCATTCTAAGCCTACAGCAGACACAGCCTGTCCAGAAACCTAGTTTGGTTAAGGACAAGCACCTTTTAATAGGATCAATTAGAGTTATACACTATGGTCGTGTAATGGGTTCAGGGCAAAGATCAATATAGACCAACCTATTTCTGGAAACCCTGCAGTTGTACAGATTGCCCCAATGTAACAAAATAGTTTGAGAATACTCCAAAAATATTTAAGCAAGACACCACATTCCCAATAGTATTCTTCTATTACTTAAATATTGTTCAATTACATGTAGGCTAAACGGTTAGCATTAGGTTCCCAACACCAACCCTCTGGCAGATGGTCTTGCCTCCAGGGAGTTCCACAGCTAGTCCGAGGTCTGAGAGCCGGCACTGACCATGGCTGTCTAGCAGCACGTTCTCAGGCTTCATATCTCTGTACACTATGCTCATGGAGTGCAGGTGGAGGATCCCGGTGGTGATCTGGGCGGTGTAGTACACAACTCGCTCCATGCTTAAACCCCGCTCTCCCAGGGCGTAGATGTGGAAGTTAAGGTCTCCACCGCTCATGAGGGTCATGACCAGGCATAGGTGGGTCTTGTTCTCATAGGCGTACACAAGGTCGACTATGAAGAGGCTGTTGACCTTCTCGAGGATCTGCTTCTCCAGAAGGGCCAGCTTCTTGCAGCCTCTCTTCTTCAGACGTCTCTTGCATAGCTTCTTGCAGGCATACATCTTGCCCGTGTGTTTTACCTGCAATGCGCAGACCTGGAGAGAGCAAAGCAATGCAACATGAGGCCATGTGCATTTATCGAATCCTATTAGCGAATTATGTGACGGATGTTGTTATTCATACTTTAAACTGTTGGTGAACTGCAGGAATGTCAGACACCTACCTCACCAAAACCACCTTGACCTAACGTCCGGAACTCATAAAAGTATTTGTCTGTAATCTTCTGCTTCTCGAATTCCTTCCACTGCAAGTACTTCTCAAAGAAGGGGCTTCTCTGGTATTCAGAGAAAGGTTTTCCTTTGAGGAAGTTTCTGGTGACTTCCTTCACCTGGCAGGTCATCACCTCCTCAAAGTCCTTTTCTGACACGGCTAGGCATCGTTGTGCTGTGTCGCCCGTGAGGTAGGACAGAAAGCTCTTGGAGTCGTGTTTACAGAACCTGGTCATGATGCTCTGCCCAGCCTTGTCTCTGGCTTCAGCCTCTGCCAGGGCCCACTGGCCCAACTCCTCCAGGAACTCAGCGGCTGCCACATACTGGGTGTTGGAAGCCACGAGGAACTGGTGGAAGAGCTTCTTCCCGATAGGCTGCTGCTCACACAGGTACTCGTAGGGAAGTCGACTCCCCGAAGGTAGCCTCAGGGGCTTGGGCAAGGACAGGTGGAGCCTCTGGTCTCTTAGGTCTGCGTAGCATAACTTCTGAGCTTTGAGGTAGACAGTGTTGGCCACCAGGTTGTCGATTCCCCTCATTTTACTGATGTGGGATGTCTCCGAGACCCTCCATACTTTCTGGAGTGTATGCAGAGAGAAGAGTGCTGTGCCTGAGGAGCTCTAATGCCTAAGTCCACACTCCTCTTCAAGGTCATGGCATTACTAGGCACCGTGGTGCACCAGTGCCACTGTCCTGCACACTGTCTTGCTCGGGTGCCACGCCCCGTGGGAATTAAAATATACATCCTGGCCCTGTCTTTCAGGATTTGTCTTTAGGTAAGTGTATTTGCCAGCTTATTTGTTGACGCAGCTCAAGGAAAGCAACTTATGTGGTTTGACCTTAAGAGGCGTTTGCCTCTATTTTTAAAATGAAGCAAAGTGCCAGGAGGCCACAATCAAGTCAATATACAAATCAGTTGGCAGACTGCATTCTTAACACATTATGGCTGCTTGCCATTACAAAACAAGATTATGGCAAAACATCTGAAGCTCTAAACATATACTATAGTTCTAAACATACAGAAGAATGGCATTATTGTTGACTGAACTAGGTAATTGCTTATATTAAATAATTTGCAAGGACTGCAAGGAAAATCACATGTGTATAAAGTTCGATTTATGTAAATTATTGAACTTATTTTGATGAATAATAAAATACCCTAAATGGTTGCGGGGTTAATATTCAACACCCAAATATCTTTGTTTTCTTGCTTTCCCAAAACTGTAGGTTTTAAACAATAGGCTAAAATGTATTTTATGAACAATCCTTTATTGTGTTACAGGAAGAGACATATCCAATACGCTTCAAACAACAACATAACGGAAAGCATCTGAAATGGAACCATGTAACGCATGGTAACTCCTCTGCATTCATCATGCTGCATCCATTCAAGGCTGGTCAATCACTGAGTGACATCCACTTTTATCACGTCACATGTCCTCCAATGAAACGTTCAACGTCACACGTATGACAGCATATACATAGGAGCAAGACTTTTAATACCACTTGCTCTGTGCGGGAATTGAAGTGTCTCTCCCCCCCCCCAACACACACACTTCCATGTTCAAGTGCATGTTGGCAGTTTGAAAAGTGAGCTTATTTGCCGATTCGCTGGACCACCCAGTCCTGCTGACACAGAGGACAGCGGTTGTTCTGCTTCACCCACAGGGACATGCAGCAGTTGTGGAACGAGTGGTTGCATTCGCCCCAAACCACTAAAATAAAGAAAGAAAGAGAGCCAATTAGTAAATGCCTCTATCAATGATTCCTATTTGTCAAATATACAAAGTAGACCATTGTCGATCATATAGATTATCACTATTTGGGTGCTTGAAGCGGTTTGAGTAAATCACTGACAGGATCTTACCAACACAATCCTCTTGTTTGTTTTCAGCCTGGCAGCGGAGGCAGGCGTCTGCAGAGGTACAATAAACATAATCTCATAAATGACAACGTCTTCACGTTAAGACCTGCATTTGGGTTAGCAAGAGCAAGTGCAATGTGCAAGTTAGCAAGTGCAAGGCATGCAAGTGACTAGCCGTGCTAGCTAGCCATGTCACTAACTTACCCATCACTTGCACCCTACAAATTGCACATGTGTCGCATTCAACATCCCAACTCCACATAGCCACCGCATTCCACTTCTTGAGAGAAAACATCTTGTCACCGCCCGATTTGGACCCCGACGAAGTACTGTGAACGTGGACTACACCCGGCTCGTCGCCCTCATCCATCTCTGCTAAGCAGCCAGGCACGGTAACTAGCTGCACTAGCTAACAAAATGGACGAAACTATCCGTACACGAATGCTAGCTTGCAGCACAATCGGTAGCTTGCTAGCCATCATTTTATTTTTACAGAAGATGGCGCTGTTGCAGAGGTTATTTTGTAATTCTCTCTCTCTCTCTCTCTCTCTCTCTCTCTCTCTCTCTCTCTCTCTCTCTCTCTCTCTCTCTCTCTCTCTCTCTCCCTGTCTCTCCCTGTCTCTCTCTCTCTCTCTCCCTGTCTCTCTCTCTCTCCCTCTCACTCTCTCTCTCTCTCTCTCTCTCTCTCTCTCTCTCTCTCTCTCTCTCACTCACTCACTCACTCACTCACTCACTCACTCACACACACACACACACACACACACACACACACACACACACACACACACACACACACACACACACACACACACACACACACACACACACACAGCAAATGCATACACTTTGAAGGGTAATTTCACTACTTTACTTCCACTGGCGAGCTCTCTGCCACAAAATAATATAGCTGATAAAATACATATATCTATATACTGAAATAATAAGGAGATACCTTGTTTTGTAGACTATTATAAGAGCCATTTAACTGTGATCTAAAGTTGATAATTTATATATTAAATGACAAAAACCTTACAGTAGAAGTTGTTGAATAAGTATGTGGTGCAGTGAAACTATTCTATGGATGAAACAAACCATTGGCCACTGAGCGCTTTACATCATCAATGCTAAGCTGGGACGGCACCCGAGGACACAAGTTCAATTATCATAATGAATAAATTACTAGACGCACTGTTAATGTGCCCACCCCTGTAGCAATACCCCATGACTCCTCCTGAAACCATTTAATGACATCATAAAATGGTACCATGCTGTGGGAAAATCATTGTCAATCAAAAAGTCATTGAATGTTACGATACATTTGTTCAGCCTCTTTAACATGGATGCACATATTAATATATATATATATATATATGATATATGATATACGATATATATGCATTTATATTAATATGTAAGCTACTATGATTATCATTTTTAATATCCGTTTTAATATCATGAACCTTTCAACTATCCTACTGAATAAATTACAAAGTCCTATTCTTGGCTACTTAGACTTTTAGATGTTATTGTGTTACACAACGCGAATTACCTACTCTTTCATCTCACTCACAAAACAGGAGTTAATCATGTTGTTGGTTATTCAATAAGCAAGAGGAATTGCAATCTATAACACAATATGGGAAATGGAAACTCACTAAAAACAATACATTATTATGTAGCAGTAGTTCCACAAACCTAATTTGATTTAAACTTCCTATTTCTTTCAGCTATTCAAATAGTCCCCTGATAAAGGTTCATGGGGAATTAGACATGGCCACGGCCATGATACTATTAGTTCTACTCTACTCCAAGCTGCTCACTGAGCCGTCGTCACCCTGTTCAGCAGACCATTACCATGCATGGAATTTACAGTTAAGGGCAAGATCATCTCCAGCTCCCCGTGCTTCAGAGTGACTGTCGGGAATTTTATACCATTTGGGATTTGCGGGATCACTTCCATACTGTGCTATGGAAAGCCCACTCCAATTTTCTCTCTAGAAAAATAGCAAATGCAGACACTTCTTTTGGTTAGGTTGATAATAGCCTATTTAAAGTAATGCCACGGGTATAGTCATACCACCATTTAAATGGTGCATCAGGGACTCAGTTTCCACAGTATGGTTTTCTTTTGAGGTTAACAGGGATGGCCTCAAACATATCACTGGCGAAGTATGTAGGCTTGGATTGTTATCCAGGACTGTTTTATGAATATTTCAAACATTGCCCTTGAGGTTAACCTTGGTTAGTTCGGAAAAACTTGTTGTTTTCATTCAATCTACAGTAGATTTCACTCATATTGATCACAGTAGGTCTTGTAACACCACCAGCATTTCTAGCATTTCCAAAAAGATATCATCAAAAAGTGAGAACTAAATGAAAGGTCATGGTTGCTATAAGTATAGCCATATTATATATATATATATATATATATATATATATATATATATATATATATATATATATATATATATATATATATATATATACATACATATTATATATTATATTAGTTCCATGTCTGTCAGTTTAGTCCAGCATTTTTGAATATGAATATCAATAAAAACCCTCCATGGTGCGTAAATAAAAAACTATTTAAAAGCTGAGCAAACTGTATTTGTAAACAGTAATAATTAAGGTACAGTTGTACTGCTGTGAAGAACATTTAAAAAATTCACTCAAATGAATGAAATTAATTGTTGTGATCCTCTGTTGACTTAATA
>JACYXH010000772.1:7153884-7256384 GCA_026745465.1 Lota lota
TGTACATGCACAAGCCATCCCTTAGTCCGAGTACGCTTCGCATCAATACTTCAGTTGAGGTTACGGTAGCCATCATCAGAATGGATTTGCTTTGTGATGATTGGAAATAGTCCTCCTCTCACACTAATGAATCCGCGTGTCTTCGGAAACCTTTAGGCTTCATTGTAACCGAGTCGGACTCGGAATGGATCCGAAAGCCACTGACGTCCATTCTGCAATCCTATGTGATACCATAGTTTTGCTTTTTGGGTCATTCAAATAAAAAAACATGATATACATGAAAAGGATAAAAGGATAAATAATCAGTTTATTAAAAAAATAACTGTTTGGCTCAGACTTTATTATTTTTTTTAGTTCTCATATGTTCGTTCGGACAAACCTCACGAATATTCTAAGTTTAAAGTCCTGTATTCGGGCCAGCCCTTCAATTCAATTTAATGACAGAAGAGAAAAAACAAAAATACAACAGCCAAACAACAAGGTAAAGGACAGGTATTGTTAAGTAGTGGTAAACAAAAGTTACAAACTAGTAGCAGATAGTAAAGAATGACCACTGTGTGGGTGGCTCTGGGGACTAAAGACCTCCTCATCCACCGCCTACTGAAGGTACATGTGGTTCTGTTATTGATTAATCATCACCACTTTCAGCATCATTATAGTAGCCTGATAGCAGGGATCTTGCGAGTACTAAGTGTACAGCATTGTACCATTCAAGTGCACCACAAAGACGCAATAAAACACATTGCAGCCAATGGCATTTCTTCCCTGTTGCACTGGAACACAGGGCATGCACACACCCCAGCAAACTCATGACCAATGCAAAAGGCAATGTTCTGTGCTTATTTGATAACTCAGCCACTCTCTGAACGGTCTCATGTTTGTTCTACTTTATGGTCATTGTTTAACATATTGTTGATAAAATGTCCAAGAGATTACTATTAATTTTATATTATAATTAACAGTGTAACGACTGATGGGACCACAGGGAAAATTATTCAAATGCACCACTCAGAGGCAACATTATGGATATAGTTAGGTGATCAAGCAAACTAGCGGCAGGGAGAGGACAACGGTGTAGTGGGGGAAAACAAGCGGGAATCAAAAAACCAGGAACCTCAATAATCGCTTGGAAAATGCTGGGAAGCTTGATACAAGGAACAAAGACGAACTGGCACAGAGGGAGGGAAACATGCTGACTAAATACACTAGGAGGGGAATGATAATGAGGAACAGGGGAAAATAATGAAGGTGAGGAAGGACAATCACAGAGGCGGGAAACACAAGGGCAGGGAATGAAGTATATGAACACTGAAGCCATCGTTGGCCTTGCACAAGCTCTCTGCTTATTTGCAACTCCTCCCAATAGCAACAGGACATAATTTCTGTTTCTCATTAGCATTACTTACACTAACAGAGAATGAGGGATAGGAAGTCAAACTAATCCTGACGAAGGGAGTGAGGTAAACATAGGGTAGAAGTCCACAAAGGAACCCCAGTAACACTCAAGGATTAATTCATTATGCTACGGAGGCAATAGAGCATCAGTGGACATATTCTCAGGATGCTTAAAACAGCATTCATTCTCCAAAATGGACAAATAAAACTGTTTTCTTTGAAAGATTTTAATTGGATGTAAGGGAGAGGGTTTTTGGTGAACTTAGCAGTGGATTCCTGTGGGACAGGGTGGATGGTTGTGCTTGGATCAGAGAGCCGTGCTTGGATGCAACATTGTTGTTCTTGGGATTCTTGCCCCATCCACTGCCCTGGCCCCTGATAAGGTCAGACGACCATGTGATAAGAAGATACGAAGGGGAAAAGTGAAGACGTGCTTCTGATTAAAGAAATATTTTCAACTGACTAGAGTTAAAACATGCATTTTTTGCATGCAACGATTTGTTATTAGTTATCTATTCATGTATTCATGATGCACAATACATACAATAACTTCCAAGAAGCATACTTTACATTCAACCTGAAACAGACTTCTGCAGCCTATTGGATTTCCCGGTTATGAGACGGAAACAGCATTCAAGCCAGACTCTTTGAAAAGGTTCCACAATTATATGGGCTGTTTATCTTTCATGGTTTATATAGGATAATCACAGCCAGCAGTGTCTGCATGGTTCTTTACCTAGCGCACTTACTGTCAGAGTAAATCTGCTGTTCACTGTGCTGTGCCTTAGTACAATGGTCTGTTCATCGGCATTCCCAATGCACTGAATTTATATCCTTGACAGTGGGGAGGCGGGGATTGTCTATGGAGGTTAAGGTGTTTGACTCCCAGCTGAAAGGTTCAAAACCCAATGTCCGCATTTTACCTGTAGTCGTTTTTGAGCAAGACGGCCTAACGCCTACCAGCTGTTTTTATGTCCACCTTTATTGTGGTTCACATCTCTGCCCAGCTGACGGCGGCCATTGTTTTCCTGAGCTTGGGAATCATGGCGTCCTTTCTGTGTCTGGTCCTAGACGGCGTCTTCATTGTCTTCAACATGGTGAGTTACCTGCACTTGTCTGACCATCTTGCAATGAAACAGGACGAAGGTTTGTATATATTTAAACAAATCGTTGAAGTGTCAGTAAGGGCTCCAAATGTTTTTTTGTCACAGGAGGCTTTTGTGTAATCATCTCCTTCTTAATTGAATTCATTACATTCATTTCATTCCTGCAATTGCCATGTGAATGAATGCATCTGTTTTCCTCTGGGCTGTTTTTTGTTCTAAACGGACAGTCCACAAAACGCGATGACTATAACGTACCCTGTCTAAATTGCCGAGTTGAAAGCTGTTTGACAGCCTATTTGAACAAGCCAATTCATGTTGAATCTGAAGTATATCTGGGCCTTCAGTCAGGCCTTCATGGCATTAGTGTGTCAGTAATAGCAGTTTTTATGTAATATAAATATTTTCCAGCAAAAACGTTCTTGTTACCTACACTCTGGCCTTTTAAATGTCTTGGAGACTTGCCATATAAAACACAAATCTTGTCAGGGTATTGTTTACCTACCAGTTGTGAAACGTTTACAGGAAAATCAAAACCACTAAATATTGGTTCAGCTTACCTACATTTTAGTTGGCTCTTAACATAAGAAAAGCACTTAGAAAAACACATTTCAGAGGGGAAAGGCATAGGAAACTAATGAAACAAATGTAACATGGACAGTTGGTTCGAAATATACTTTTTAATTAATGTAATAGCCTACTATACAATATCAAGTCTGAAATCATGTGGCAGGATAGGGTGATGGCTAAGGTGTTCGACCTCCGCACGCTACCGAAAAGGTACTGGGTTTCATCCCCAAGTCTGCAGCCTACCTGTAGGTATCATAGAGCAAGTCGCTTTGGAATAAATGTCTGCTAAATAGCAAAACATTTTAGCAAGTAGAATATTAATGTTAGCATACATTTAGCAGCATATCTATTGTGAATATATTTGCAATTTGTATGACTGTTAGGGCTGTTTTGTGCCTTTAGTTAAGCATCTATAACTGACTAGATATTCTTTTTGCCAGGATATTCGACCTTTGAAAGCCGGAAGGTGTCAGTTCTACACCAGTGGCAGCAGCTACATCTATGAAAACTACCATGCCTCTGTGAGTATCAATGGTTTAAGCATCATGATCAAATGTAATGTGTTGTTCAGCATGTTAATATGCCATCTTTTAATTAGATATATTGTTGGTTGATCCATCAGTATCTTTTTAATACATATTTTGGTCGTCTTGTTTTTACTGTGGATTGTTTGTGTGTTGAGTGTTTGTTATTGTGTCCTCTGGTAGGTGCCCTGCAGGAACCTGGAGGAGTCCTGCAGTGTGACTGTACGCAGTGGCACCTGCTACTGCTGTGATCTGTACGACTGTGCCAAGTGAGACAATAGCATTTTCCTCCTCCTCCTCCTCCTCCTCCTCCTCCTCCTCCTCCTCCTCCTCATCTTTCTTCCTCATGCTCCTCTAACTACTCCTCCTCATCATTGTCTTAATCTATCTCAGAACACAAAACCATCAAATGGTCATATTTCTTCTCATTCAGGTTGTAACCCCTCCCTGCTCCTTACTGACATGAATTCAAGTCGCTTTGGATAAACGCTACCACAATTGCTCACTAGTGATGGACGCTATCCTGTGATGTAGCCATCAAAGACATTGATAATGAGAAAAGCTGATGTACTCTGTTCCAGTGGCGGCTACCTCAACAACTACTATGAGTTTGTTGGAGTGCGAGGCTGCCAAGACGTGCTGACCCTTTACATACTCATCTGGACCCTGACCAGCCTCAACCTGGTGGCCTTCATCATGGGCATAGTGACCGCGGCAGTGCTTGGAAGCGTGAAAAGCCTGGTAATACACACAGACATACAGACACACACACACATATACACACCCATACACACAGGACACTTGCGATTTACTGTGTTAATCTTAAATAATACCTTCTGCAATGTCAATGTTGGTTCATGCCTTATTTTAACATTAGACATAAGACATAAGTTACAATTCCACAAATGATATCACATGCAATCAGACCAAGAGGAAAGATGGAAGTCATTCGATTTTAACGGTACATTTTCTGAGCCACCGGGGCACCCCCAGGAGTCATTGGACCATGAAAATCCAAATGGGCCAAAGAAGGGTCAAACTATTGAAGAAAATGTCAGAATCTATTCCAGGCCAGAGGCAGAGTAAGCACAGTCTAGCTTGTGTGTCTCTTGTGTATCATGCGGTCGGCAGGCAGGCCCCTACCAGATATGCACCGAGGAAGACAGGGATGGCAGACCACCTTCTGCGCGCGCGGGCGTTTGTGTGTGTGGGTGTGTGATAGTGGCTGTGTGTGTGCGTGGATGTGTGTGTGTGTGTGTGGCTGTGTGTGTGTGTTGTGCTCCTCCATGCGGTTAATGCCCTGGCAGAGAGATCCTCTATAATTGCAGCCAATGCGTCCAGTTATTTTGCGGCTGTCCATGCTGACCATGAAATCCCACGGCAACCGGGAAGCCTTTTGATTGGGATCTGGTGCAGATTTTCGAATTAGCGCGTGAACATGATCCAACCCAATAACCCCCAGAACTGTCTATCGGATCCATCTGTTGGAGTCATGCTACCATGAACAGATAATGCATCGATGTTGAAGTTTTCATAACATCTGTACATCTATAACTGGGTAATAGGTGCTTTAAGGCAGAGTTAGTGGCTAGGTGGTGGTGTCTGATTCCCAGCCGAAAGGTACGAACCCCAATGCCCACAATGTCCTCAATTTGAATCACCGTAGGTCACTTTGAATAAATGCATGCTACGTGCTCAATACTAGAGGAGTAGCAAAAACTGAGCTTTCACAACACGTGCACGAAGTACTCTCTTCTATTGGAAAATAGCCAAGCATGATGGTTCCCCTTTAGGGAGATGGTCAGGGTTAGTCACCCCTGTCTAGATACTTACATATTGGCTTTGGACATTGAGGATCAAACCCAAAACGTTTAGGCTGGGAGAGTTAGCTCAACACCTCTAGTGCTGCGAAATCTTGGCACCCGTTCTGCCCTTCTGTGTTGATTCTCTATGATAAGCGAACAGGGCTGTGGTCTAGAAGATGGTGAGCATATACAAACATAATATGTAACATGAGCCAGAGATATGTGGCACCTGGGGATTCAAGCATAACAGGAATGTGTAGGCCAAGGTTTAGGATTCAGGCTGTTGACACTTTCAGTGCACATCACATCATATTGCCATTTCAATAGACTAAGTAGGCTGATTGATGATTTAGATAATTGGACAAAATAGAGCTCCATTCTAAATGAAGAAATCCTTGCTAATCCTCAGAACGTCCTATGGTTCAGATGGCCAATGTGGGATGTCACAACCCCATGAAGACAAGATATGGACCACCATGGAGGACAACATGTCAGTCATTTTATTGGGGGCTGTGAATGTACAACATGGGTAATCTGCATTTCTATAAACTCTCAACATGTGGCGTCCCGATGCACTGTATCGGTTGGTTACTATCAGGAGAACCGAAATAGGACTGAATGCTGTTCTAACTGAGCGAGAAGGGAAGGAACCGTGTGTTCTCGATGTTAAAATGCCACCAAAGGCAAGCAGTAAACATCACCACAGTCTGGCCAGAAAATGGCTTCAGTGTTGTGTTGTCTGTTCCAATAACAAAAAGGAAAAAAGAAATGAGAGAAATTAGATAACTTAGGCTTATTACATTACGGGACCTTGAAATGGCAACAGAGTGAAGAAGTTAAGATTTGATGTGGTCCTCTTCTTAACTCCTAGCTGGCTTGCCAAATGAAGAAGTTAAGATCTGATGTGGTCCTCTTCTTAACTCCTGGGTGGCTCGCCAAATGAAGAAGTTAAGATCTGATGTGGTCCTCTTCTTAACTCCTGGCTGGCTTGCCAAATGAAGAAGTAAAGATAATGTAGTCCTCTTTTTAACTCCTGGCTTGCTCACCAAATGAAGAAGTTAGGATAGTTCAAAGCAGGGAGCAGTTTCCAGTCTGTTGTCCCAAATAGACCATAGAGCCAAGATGCAATGTTCAAGCCTTTATTCGTGGGCTGATGCAGGATACCCAAAACAACCACCACAGTCCTTCAGTGATTCTCTTTTCTGCGTCCTAATTCTGCATGTTAATCCTGCATGCTCTCCCATTATTTGTCTCTTTAATTCATCACAAAACACAGTATATCAAAACACATGACAAGGGCAGGGCTATCAGTTAATGCCAATCATTACCTGTTAACATACAAAAAGGTGTAACCCACTGATTCCTATTGGGTTACCGTTGTTCAAATAAAGCCAATCACAAACCCCCTACACCCTGTCTAGGTTGAACAATTGGCGGGGTGTGATACCTGGGCAAGATGGGCCCCAAACCTGTTGGTCTGTGGGGGATCTGTGGTTGGACTGTAAGACAAAAGAAGGGGCATTTGATGCTAATACCAACCCCTCATTTGCTCCATTGATCAATTCCTTTAAGAACAATAGGGGGTTAGAGACAGAGGTCTGGCAGGGAGGAGGATGAGAACAGGATGAAGGTGAATCCACATAAATTGTTTGATCAACTCCTCCAGAGTAATGGGGGGATAGAGACAGATGTTTGGCAGGGAGGTGGATAAAAAGCAGGGTGACTGTGTCATAATATTAACTCTTTGATCAGTCAATAGTGTGGGTCAGAGACAGGGCTCTAGCAGGGAGGGGGATGAAAACAGAATGAGGCGAAACCATATCTAACTGTTTAGAAATTAATACATTCCTCAACATGAGAAAGGGAGGACCGGGTGGAGGGTTATCTGCTGAGCTCCCATGCCTGATGAATGAGGCACGTCAAGATTCACAGAGGACATACTGTTCTCCCAGAATCCCGACCTGTTGGATCTCTTGCTCCCTGTCGTCACCTACATCATATTGGGTGAGAAATGGGAAATACTTTTTGAAAAACAAAAACAAAATAGGATATATCTTCCCGTGTGGTAAATATAAAGACAGTGCGTCTCGTGTCAAAGTATATTGGTTCTGTGTGGTAAAGTCTAGGGGTTAGGGTGATTTACTCCCAGGCGAAAGGTTGCGGGTTCAATACCTTTCTGCAGAAAAGCAGAAAAGTAGAGACTCACAAAGGTTGTGGGAAATGTGTACAGTATACCTTGAGCACAGCTTGTTACAGCTGGACTATGAAAGGCTGCAGTCTGCAGGCTGTCTGTCCACACTATGTATGTTATGTGTACTTATGAGCTATTTCAGAGCCTTAATCTACTCTTTAATTACATGTTCCTGAATTCACTGAGAGTTGCATCTGTTAAATGATGAAATAGTACAACAGGTCCCACAATTCCTCCTGCTCCTGAAGGTGCTCGCATGCTCTGAAAACCCTCTTTTCTTTTTACCTTAGCCAGTTCCCACGTCAGTTCACTTGACTAAATACCAATGAAAGTTGGGGAATGAAATGAATGTCAGGCTGTTGGTGAGGACAGGGACCAGAAATGCATCCTGTGGGGCAGTCAGATCAGCCTCAGATCAGTCTGTGCGTGCCACCTTTTTCCATTATTAATGAATGAATTAAATTAAATTTGAATTGCTGGTGTTAGTTAGCAAAGTATTTCTGCACACACAGGAGTACAATTGTCTGGGAATGTTATGGCCCTGGACTGACATTGAGAAAAACACACACTGACTGTGTCTGTATTGAATCAAAACTGCACAGATGCAATCTGATTGGATCATCATGATTTTTCCAAAGCATCCACAGTAACACGCCCCATTTAAACTGTTTAAGTATGATTTGTGTGACACTGAAGATGTTGTTGTCCCAAGTCAGGCCTTGTTTACTGTTGTTTACAGTCTTTTGATGGTTATTATTGTTTTCCACATTGAATATGACTTCAGTGTGTTCAGTGTTGATAGCTCCCATGCTGAATTCGCTATGGGAGAAATGTGTTTCAAGTGTCCCTGTCACACTCGGTGCTTATCACAGGCTTTTAAGATTGAATGGAGATATTTGAGATTCTGTGCTTATTTTGACGTTGAATTGTGAATTTTGCTACCTACAAGCTGATGTCTTACTGTACAGGGGCTGTGGTTCCACTACCAGCAGTCACTTGAATCCGCATAGGTCTCAAAAAAGACCTGAATGCTGTAGCATTTGCATGTGTGAATGTAATGTGTGTGTGTGTTTGTATTCATGTTCAGACAAGCTACAGACCGGTGACCCAGTCTTCAGAGGACAGAATGTCTTCTCCTACCGCTCCACTGCTGCTTAGTGACAACCCACACTCAATACAGCCACTGCACCTGGTCAGTGACATGTAGTTGCAAATCAAATTCTGTATTTCTTTATGTATTTTTAGTGTTCTGTGGTTGCATGTAGACTCCTGTGTGTGGAGGTTTGTTATTATTATTTATGTCAAATAATTAAAAATTAAGCCGACAGTCTTACCTTCCCTAACATCGCCATTGCTTAAACACTAACTGATAAAAAACACATAACCATGGTCGTTAATAAAGTAGTCGGTCGTAATTAAACGGAAACTCATTCCCCCATTCTTAGCACCTCCAAAACTGTGCTCTGAAGATGTAGTTAAGATGATTTGTCTTGTGCAGCTGCAACCTCCCAACATGATATGGATGATATGAAGTACACATATTACTGATCAGGACAAATTTCCCCCAAGGGGTAGAATTAAATATCTATTGTAGTCTACTCATTTCGAAAAATTCCAGCACAAAATTATGAAACATCATTGTCGTGTGTCTTAATCAGACCCCCCACTTCAACAAGCATGTTCCTCCCAGCTCCTGCTGATGAATATTACAGAACACTTTGTTGTTGCACAGATCACATCGTGCCACAGATCATGTCTACAATGTATCATTTTTGTCTGACTGACTGAGGAATGGATAGTGCCAATCCATTAGGTGGGTCTAGTTCATCTTTTAAGATGGACATGATATGAGGCTATATCGGAAGATATATAATGGATCTCTAAGTTAGATCATTATGATGTGTTGGAGTTGTTGTCTACGTGATTATTACGTGATCATGGTCTGAAGGGGTCTGATTAAACAAATTATCAGACCAAAGGTGCACATGGCTTCAAATCTATGTTAACAAAGTCCTCTATTTAGCCTTTCACTGGTCAAGACATTCAAATAACTCTTCTTGTTGTTGTCTCTATCTCTCTATCTCTGTCTTCTCTCTCTCTCTCTCTCTCTCTCTCTCTCTCTCTCTCTCTCTCTCTCTCTCTCTCTCTCTCTCTCTCTCTCTCTCTCCCCCCCCCCCCCCTTTCTCCCTCCTCCCCCCCAGAGAGGCTCTATGTATCCCTCTGTCGGGTCAGGTAGGGTTACTCCTCAGAGTGATTCGTCCTCCTCACCGCTGGAGACCAACCCCCCTCCGTTCGCTCCTCTGTCCAGCCGGCTGCGCTACAACGTCCAGCAGGGCTTCCCAGGCTGAGGCACGCCACGTCCCTCTCACTGTACCTTGGATACTGGGGAACATCTGCTTTAAAATGGGATTCAAGGATTCCGCATAAAAGTGAGATAAGGGTAAACGAGTCAAACTAGCACTGAAACTGCTAGTTCATTTGGTAAGAAAAAGTTATGTTACACATTATTTGTTAGTATTTATTATGAATAGGAATAATATAGATGTGATCGTTACACAATCAGTTAACACATTTAGTTAATGGGAAACAAGTTACAAAGTCATCAAAAAAGCCTTTTGTGGTCTTGTGCCTTTGATTGTTTGGGAGACAGATGTTGCACTGAACAGTGGCACTGTGGCTCAGCACACCGTCTCACTGTTCAGAATGTGGCAGAAAGAACACTTATAGGATAATTAGGGTGTGTGTGTGTGTGTGTGTGTGAGCAGGACAATATTTTACAACCCAGCCTGAAGGATAATGTGCTGCGAGCATTAAGTGGATGTATCAGAGACATTGTTTAAGACCCTTCCAGCACTGTTATAATTAATATACTGGAGCATGGCGGGGTTTATGATTAACAGTGTGTTACATTAATCTTTTGGGAAATAGAGGAGTAAGGGAGGTAGGGAGGGAGGGAGGGAGAGAGGGGGATTTCTTTAAAATCCTTACAATAACAGCATGAAATCTTGTGTGATTGGCGTCTAACATCCACGCAAGGCATTGGGAGCAAGCCATGGTGAACTGCCATTTATTTCAATGGTATATAGTATTACAGTATTTATTTTACTGTTGGGCATCTTAATAATACTATATCTATCTATCTATCTATCTATCTATCTATCTATCTATCTATCTATCTATCTATCTATCTATCTATCTATATCTATATCTATATCTATATCTATCTATATATATATATATATATATATATATATATATATATATATATATATATATATACACAGAGAGAGAGAGCTTAGTTCTCTAAACACTTTGGATGAGAGAGTAGAGGGTAATGATGAAGAAGGCTCCAGTTTTACCCCTATGAGACATGAACGTTGACAGGGTAAAGAGACTCTTGGAATCAATTACTGAATAGTTGTCATGCATAAGATAACAAATTATATTTACAATTGAAATAACAGCGTGAATACTCATGCTGTTATTTCAATTATGTATGTGGAAGAAAACAAAATCAGATATGATGACATTAATACAATAAACCACAATAAACACAAACACACGCAATACTAACATCAAGACAATCAAAATTAAATGTGTCCAGAGTGTATAGAATGTTTCTTGTCTGGAACATTGGAGGGACATGTTCTGCTATGTTTAATAGGTAGCAAATGAGAAATATATATTTTGTAAATGACTTATGTTGTCTATTAAGGATTGTTTTGTGTACCATATGTTGCTGTTCCCCACTTCCCGTGTCCTATCCCGCTGCTATTTGCATGTTTTGTATGTATAACCCCATTGTCACCTTTTACAGTACAAATGTCCAATCATCCATTATCTGTATGCTTCTTTATTGTTTCATTGACCATGAAAAATCCCCACACATCAATTTAAAGTGTTAAAAGAAATATGTGACAGGAGTGTAGATTCATTAAACCCCTAAGAGTAGACTAATCAGGGTTTCATCCAAGCATATCATCCCCATGACAGACACCATAGAGAATTATATCAGGCGCCATCAGACAGAGTGGGTGACAGTGGGTGAAATAACTTGTCGGGTATGTATTCACATCAAAACAAGAAATGATTAGATATTTGGTGATCTCTGACAATGTTTCTTGATTCCATTCCGATACATACTGAAGTAGAGAATGGGATACTGATAGTATCTGCAAATAGACTGTGGAAATACTAGATGGAATTCCAAGAAGGCTATAAATGACCTCACATAAAATGTATAAGGAAAACACTGCTATTTTGTTTATCTTAATTTGAAATACCATTGTGTTTTGTGGTGTTATTTTAGTAAGTTCAAAGTATTAACACTTGGCAACACGCATTTAAATGTTTTCATATTATCCTCCACTACCGAGGTCAAGTCGAGGAACACTACCTTTGGGACTTTATGGTATTTGATATTGCAAAAAGTAATCGCAAATAAGTTCTTAAACATAAAATTGGCAAGTTATTTACCATTTTAACATGCCTTTCTCTTACTGAGTGCACTGATTTTAGGACGAAAGCTTGTGGACTGCATTCACACCAACCACGTTATGGCTGCAACTGTCTTATCTCTATAGGCTGTATAAAAGAAGGGGTTGACCCTTGTTTGATTGACAGGCGGGGTCTAGCCGTCGGTCTTCAACATGCGGAGCACCGCAGAGGGCAAGTGGAGGAAAACAACACATTTACGAGGTCTGTCTTTGCCACAGACAAGAGGGGGGGAATAAAGTACAAGGTCACGGCCCAGAGGCTTAGTAGGATTTGAGGAAATTCAGGGCTTAGCCCGGACCTCTGTAGTGGGTCCGCGGGTGGTCCTCACCCGGATTCTTTTTTTTTTTTTTACATTTATTGACATGCTACAGTACCAGACTAGAGGTTCAGGTCCAACAACGCCTGTGCCATTCGTCCCCGCAATGGAAAGTAGAAGATCTTATTATATATATTATTCTCTAGTTTCTTTATATGCAGTCATCAGTGTTTTAGTGCAGCCTATATATGTGAGTCAACTGTGAAATTGTAGATCAGTGCAGACGATTGTTGCTCTGGATTCTGGCCTTGGCGACAAGCAGACAGGCAGATCCAAGACTGAGTAAACAGATCAGTGAGAGATTAGGACCTCTGTGCATCTCTCTCTCACATCTTTAAGTGAAAAGAAACGACGCATCACCAATCCGTGTGATATTCTCTTGCTGTTTATTTTTCTTCTCCCACAATTCAATATTCAGACGTTATCTTTCGTCTCTTGTATAATTTACATTCCTCCCAATACAGTTGATTTCAAAATACCTTAAATAAACACATGAACGCTTGGGAGGAAATATTGTACACATTGTACATTACATTGTCTTTTCAACCAGATTCACAATAAATGAAAATAGTGTTAGTATGTTGTAGAAGTGTCCCATGGTTTTTAGTAAAAACCATGGGACACTTCCTACAACCTTTTACTTAGAGAGATTGTGGTGGGAAGGATCACAGGGATATAGGTATGCTTACCTTCATATGTGGATTGGAAAAACAAGCAACACTTTGTGAGAATAATCCTCTCTCTCTAGAGCCCTATAATTTATATTGTCATCGAGAGTGTAAATATTTCTCTCTTGACATTGTTTTCTCACAGTGTTGGTCTCTTACGGCTGTCCTCTTCGGCATTCCCTACTGTCAGACCGCCCACTGGACATAGCTCAAAGGAAGTGAGTGGTGTTATCTTAAAAAGGAAAGAATGCAACCTACGGTTTGATATTCAATTGGCATCATTTCAACCTTTTTACCTAACCTGAATTACTTTGAAATACAGTTTCAGGTGCATCCCCAGAACGTCTAATAGCACTGAAGTCTTTGTGCATGCAGTCAATTCATGAATATATAATATTCAAATGAGTGAGGACAACATGAGAGAAGTTACCAAACATGTTGCTAATGATGATGATTCCGATTAATATTGCCACTTTTAAACCCTTGTGAATAAGATTCTCTGGTCATTTCCCCCAAAATGTTTTATTTTCTCATTTTAATAACATACGTTAGGGCAATCCTCCAACAACCTAGGAAAGCTCACAACTTGGTCATTTAGCCTGAAGATAACATCAAAGATAACAACACAACCATTAAGATAATCCAGCCGCACATGTGTTTTGTAGCTCCAGAGAAAGGTGATCCAAGGGATTATGAGAGTATGGGATAACAGGCCAGCAATTGCAAGTGACTCAGCTTTGGGCTGTGTTGACATATTTGTTTGGTACGCTCCAAACCTAATTGGAGGTAGCCAGGTGTGAGGATTGAATAGTGGCATCTATCATTTGCGGATGTGTGGTTCACTATTTACCATTACTATTTATACATTTGGCATTTGACACTTTCATCCAAAGTTACTTTTTAATGTCATTAAATAGCAGGAGGGAATATTGCTCAAGGGTGCCTATACAGGTAGACTGCGGACATTGGGTTTCGAACCCAAAATCGGCTGGCTTTCAAACGCCCTAATCACTTGATTATCCATGCTATTGACTTTATCATACTGACGTCTGGCATGCATTGGAATCACAATGTAGTCGACTGTGAATCATTATGTTACTCTGAACCAAAGGCTATCTCTCCCGGTAAAGTCCCTCTCCCAGAAATGATCAAATGATGCCTGGTGCTCCGCAGTCTGGTTTAGGGGGGAAAGACTGTCTCCACTTGAGTTGCTCTGGTATATCTTCTTCAGAAAGAGATGATCATGAGACCAATTAATTCAGAGAACAATGAGAGTGTGGCTGGGTTTACTCTCCACAGGATAGGGTGACTGGGAGCTGTATCATCCCCTGGGGCCCGGATCCAGAGACATTCTGAGAGAAACCAGTCGAGTTTAAGTCTTCCGTCATCCGGATGCACGCAGACCGCCTCTCTTTTGGTGAGCCGGATCAGAGCAAATCCTATGGCAAACAGAGGGTCCTGCTGCTGGGGGGGTGATACCGTCTGGGATCGCTAATATTTCGGAACCAGGAGATAACGTCTGACTAATTGGATTGTGCAAAGAAACATTTGGAGAAGAAGATTTCTGAAAAAGCAGAGGATGGTCCCCTTCAGATTGCATGGCAGAGATAAAACACAGATAACATACATGAATCATGTTGAAAAGGTTCATTCCATCATGGTGGAATGTGACATTGTAAACGGTTAATGGTCTTACTCAAACGTGTATGTGTGTTAGTCTGTGGATGGTAATTAATTTCCCATTGCAAGTTTTAAAAGATAACAATCTATTCTAAATCATGATGTTCTGGTTTGGTCATTTCTCAGCTGCAGGTGGGATCTTGTCATGTTGTCCGTGATCCTGAAACAATTTTACACCCCAGTTGGATATTTGTTTGTTTTGGAAAGCAAGTTAAACACTTTGATGGCTTTTAACTGGAGTGTATTTTTTTATATGGTTATAGGTCAAGCTCTATCGAAAAAAAAACTACTCAAGGGAAATTTGACCTTTTTATGGCTCTATCACATGTTGCATATAATAAACATTCTGTAATGTAAACCACAGTATTTAATGATGCCTGATCAAACAAGTGTACATGGGGAGCATAAATTGCAGGCTTGATAACTTGGATTGGATGCTTTCCAAAGACACAACAGGTGATGGGAGGAATCTCACTCTTTCTGAGATGAGCAAACTGCCCTGTCTTGCGGATGGACGCACGCTGTCATTAACTAGGCCTACATACAGGACTCTGGTTGTGGCAAACTAAGCCAACCAGAGATACAATTTAACTGCTCACAGATGTCACAACCACAGCATGTCACAAACATTTCAGGAAATAAAAATGCAGTTAAATGGAATTGCTCAAAAAGCTACCTAGTTAGCGACAAAAATCGTCTATTTCAAAAAGTGGTGGGGAGATGTGTAATTATGCTGAAACACTACATAATTATAAACATACACGTTTACTTTTCATAAGTATTTCAGTGTTGTTAGACTCATCCTAAAAACTTCATTTTAGAACCAATACAAATAATCCATACGAACGTTAAGCGATAGCCACATAATACTGTGCTGCCATTAAGAATCATTCCTCATTTTATACTTCAACAACATACAATTTAAATTCCACACAACTGCAAAGCACCACTCGGTTTTGACACAGCATCTGATCCAGATAATGTTTATTTTCAAGTTAAAGGGAAAAAGTAAAATGTGGATATGGAAAATATTAAAATAAATGACAAAGATAAAAATAAAACAAACGTAACATTTACCTTCATACATAAATAAAGACATACGCTGCATGGATGTTAGCATAACGTTGACGTATAAATGCAAGCTTAACCTCCAGACTGAATTATTCGATTTGTTTCTGAATGTCTATGCATCATCGTTGCACCACCTCCAGGAGTTTAGAGACTCACAGGGCTAAAAAGTATTACAAAAAAAGTTTACATTAATACATTTCACCTGCTGGAGTGTATTCAGTGGCTAAATCCGGTATATTTTCCCTTTGCAGTCTGTCCATCCAGTCTGCATTTAAACATGATTACTATCAAATACAGTGAAGGAGTACAGGCTATAACTACACCAGATAACACTGCATCCGCTGTCAACAGATGGAGATTATGCAGCAATATTACCACATACGTACGTTTAATTGTCTAGAGTATTACGAAAAGCAGCCAGTATTCAAAGTAGCACTGAAGACATTAACAGACATTGAAGTACCATTAATAAATCAACACAATATAAGCAAGTTAAGAAATCACAGTGTTAAGAAAAGGTACACAAAAACCAAACAAAACATGGAAAAAAGGACAACTGTAGGCCTACAGGACAGTCACTACAGAAATATATGATTTAGACTAAACAAATACTTTCCACACAAGTGATAAAAAAAAAGAAATTCGGACATTGCGTTTTGTTCAACATTTGTAGTCAAATTATATTCAAGTTTCTACGCACTTTGTTTTAAACACCTCATTGTTCATATGGTCAAATCCTAAATTATGTGGCAGTATAGACATTAATGACTTCCATTCTAAATGCTGCAAGATGGGTGACGCCCGTACTGAGAGTAGTGCTATCAAATCCCATCTTCACCTTGGACTTGTATCCCTGTATCGGGGATATCCAATTAAAAAACAAAACAATATTTTTTTTACTTTGAGGGAGGGAAAAAAAAGGAGTTGGATATATAAAGAGGGTCAGTAACATGGTATAACAAAGTAAAAGAGGGCAATACAAGACCATGAGTGAGAGAGTGAGAGTGAGAGAGATTTGGACTGTGATTATCTGGATTGATATCAGGGCTGAGGTTAGCCTCCTTGTGGAATTAATCACGTGAATCTGCATTGTGGATCTACAGAGAAGAGGACACCATAGTTCTGACGCACACACAAAGGAAAAGGTACCGATATCACACATCACATTCACATAGATGTCCACTGACTGACCACAGGGGTTCTGAACTGACCGGATGCAATCCAATTGTCTTTTGTCATTAAAAAGCCAAGACACTTTAGAGAAATGTACACATGAACCAAATATATAATTTCTTTCCTTTTTTTAAACAACTGTATTCAAAATACGTTAATATATCTTTTTTTCAAGTCATCCTACAAAATTGTCTTTGGTTAGGAAAAATAGCAAATTAAACTACCGACTATAAACAGGAATGAATGAACAGGAACGGGGACAAGAATTTACAAGAGATCATGCAACTGATCAATATGGGGAACATTAAATGCTGATACCATGTATCTAAATGTTTCCATCTGGACTGATCCAAATATTTAAAGTGCTTCTGCGTTATTCCCTCACGTAAGGATATGAAAGAAACTGTACATCTATCAACAAAGTAAGGCAGATCGGCTTGAACTAATTTCTAACAGGTACGCTGTTTTTGTTCAGGTTAAATAAAAAAAACAAGTCATTGGGGAGGATAAAAAACAAGATATCTGGGGAGGGGCGATAAGGAAAATCCCTTTTTAAAAAGATTATGATTATAAAGGTCTGCCATTTGCAAAACATTCAGAGATTGTAAAAAGCATCATAAGGGTTCTTGACGATACAAAAACGAGTGAATAAAAAGTTTTTTTAGCAGCCTATTCACACACCAACTAATGATGTCTTACAAAAACATTTGTAGGGAGAAAAAATAAAAATAAAGGGTGAATTTCAAAGCCAAACATGTTCTACGCAAACCAAGGCCAAAGAAAAGAGCTCTGTGTATTCCAGACCTGTGGTGCGCACACACGGGAGTGGGAGTGGGCTAAACTAAATAACACACAAGGGGCTCCTCGGTGACCACCACTGAGAGGAACTAGGAGAAGAAGGTGAATGTTGCGGTTTCCACTGTTTTGGTCTTCCCCTTCTACAGTTGAAGTCATTGAAACTGTCCTAATGGCGGGCCTGTGGGTCCTCTTCCTGGTGGTGGTGGGGGATGGGGATGCTCAGGGGGCCTGCTCTCCTGCTGGGACACCGGTGGGGCAGTGGCACACCTCCACCAGCTGAGTAGGGGCCATCTTCAGCCTGTCTGGATACTTTTACCAACTATTGGATTACCCCTGTAACAGACAAGAATACCAGGATGGGTACTAATGTATCTTTGTATGGAACGCACACGCACACGCACACGCACACACACACACACACACACACACACACACACACACACACACACACACACACACACACACACACACACTTACAAGCTGCCATATTTGGCTGTGGGGTCGTTCCTGCGGTCGTGCTGCGTCTGCAGCTCCTCCATGACGTTGCGGAGCTGCTTCAGCGTCTGGAAGGTCTCCTTGGGGTCCTGGATGGTGAACTTGGAGTACTCATCCTGTTCCCTCTGGGGACCCTGGTACACCGCTATACTGGCACATGCATCTACAGGACACACAGACAAACACACACACACGTTACACTTGTTACACAGTATAAGACATTGCTTTTATTACAACATCAGTGGGTTTGTATGTAATCTGATTGTAAGAGATATTTTTCAATCTTGTTTTATTATTTCTTTATGGATAGTTTGTGAATTTATTTAAGCTATTGGACCTTAATGTGACCTCAACTCAGTGAACGTTATTGTATTCATTGATTTAGTCTGTTATGTTGTTTATGTCTTATGTGTTGACCCTAGGGACACAAGTGTACTACAGCATATTCAGCTAATGGGGGATCCTTTAGTAAACAAATTAACGGACATTCAATATGCAAGCATATTCGTTACATTTTGAGCATGTGTGTTAGAATACATGCAATTTGGCCCCTTGACTTGGGACCAAGGCAGAGAATGGGAGACAGAGATGCTTACCCTCCATCTTCTGGAACTTGCCGTCATTGCATGAGAGCAGGGAGAAGATTCTCTCCGTCTCTCGGTCACAGTCTATATCCAGCTGGAGGTTGGCCAGCATGGGGCTGTACAGGAGAGTCCACAGGTGTTTGTTGATTCGTTAATGCATGTTAGGATTTGCTTGTCACCAATGAATCATTCAATTCAGCATTCATTCATGTGTCAACCACCTAAAAGGAGTCCGGCTTAAATGTATATGGTGGCATATACAAGTATAGAAACCCATGCATGTGAAGTCAAGTATTTAAGTGTGTTAACTAATTCCTATTGTATGTCAATTGTATTCCATTGTTCGATAACATGTGCTGTGCTTACATTACTTTTTACATTGTTAAAATACTTTATTAATCAATCATTCGTTTTTTGAAAGTTTATAGCTTCAGCTTGATGCTTCAAGGAGTTTAAAATGTCTCTTTTCATGCCAGGTTTACGTGACAAACTTGAAAAACTTCAAATACTGATTTAGTTGGTTTGGGCTTCAATCCATTTCCCATTTTCAAGTATCTGGCCTGTCCTTTTGCATTACTTATGTTCAACCATGTTTTCCAAATGCTCATGATGTGTACTTTAATTCTACATGATTGGGCTTCCTTTCCTTTAATCATTGTTTTGTAGAAATTGTATCACTATCAGGTTGTGTCTGAGAAAACGGCAGGCTGTATCAAATGCATCCAGGTCTAGTGAGAAAAAACAACAACTTTAGCGCCTCCAAGTTTATTTTCCTCCATTATATCTCATATCTCATAAAATTCTGGTGGACAAATGTTTGCCTTACACCCCTCTTAAGCAGTGAACAAGTGCTGTGGATTTCAGAAAAACAAGTTTGTGTTCAAGAATGCCGCCATCTAGTGGCCAGAGATGAATATACGCTGCTAAAACTAGGAACTATGCATAGGTTTACTGTGGACGTTTGAGTGAGCAGGTGAAGGTTATGTGTTGCTGTTGTGTGGACAGAGACTCACGTTGTGCAGGGTTTACAGCCAGGTGCGCGGTCACTCAGTCCTTTGCAGCACTGCCAGGCTCCGCCAGAGTAAGTGGATGGGTGGAAATTGGCGAGTCGTCGCTCGTTGCAGCGGCTGAACTGGCTCAGGACTTCCATCCATTCACAAGCTTCCACACAGTTTCCTGCCTGAACGTACAGTGGCTTTTCTGCGTGGAGCACCTGAAACATCTGGCGAGAATGGGGAACAAAACAAAGGGTTGAAGTTTGGACTGTTTTGGTTACACAGGTGGGCTTCTAGTGGGAATAGTGAACGATTTATTTTCCTAACAATGACACATAGTGGCTGCTGATGAATACAAGGATGGACACCTATAAATTTTTACTGCTGTTGAAACAAAGTCTTCAAAACCAATGAAATATAGGACGATATACGAAACAGAACAAACTCCCACAGAGCGAGGCATCCATTAACAAAGACGTCTGTTTAATAAGTGATGACACTATGCCAAGTAAAAAGGGGAACTTACATTTTTGCGATTAAAGGCACTTTCATCCAGCTTCTCGACTGCCCGGATATGTTTGACATCGATGATGCATAGGGCCTCCTTCCCTACAGCAGAGAACGCTGGTTGTTAAATATGTGCTCAAGAACAACAAAGTAGACATTACTTGAGTGTGAGAAATATAACAGTGTTAGAAGCTTTGATGTGGGGGAAGTTGTAAGACAGGGGAGTAGGGGGGTTTCAACGTATAATTTAAGACCACAACCGAGTTTTATGAAAGGGAGAGTAATTGAGAGTAAAGCCGTGTGGATTTCAGTCACCCTCTTCTTTTCCTACTCATAGGAAAACCTGATTCCTAGCCCTGCCACATACCTCTGGGACATGATACTTTATAATAAACATTTGGAGCCACATACATTTTAATGCATGTTAGTAAAAAATAGAATGTTTTGGAAGAACTTAAGCTTAAAGTATAACTTTGGAACTTCAACTGGGATTTTTTTAAAGTAGTATTTCTCTGCAGGGATCCTTCCTATAATGTTAGAATATAATCTGAGCCAGCACTGGCAAAAACAGGCACTTTTAGAGGACATACAATGACGAGGCGCTATTGCCCCTAAGGATAACATTGCAGCCCATTTGTGGATTATGGCTGCAGCATTCTCGCTCAATACTGAACCAATTAGAAAAAAGTATGTCCACAATTGTCCCTTGGACCCAAAATGATGGGAAAATAGGGTTCAGGTGGAAAAATCCTAAAGTTATCCATTAACTCATTCGCTGATGTGAAATTATTCAATGGGGTCGATGTCTTTGGGCAAATCAGAAATAAAAACTGGAGGACTTTAATGTGTTGATTAATACATGTTTGGATGTTTCACCACAGAAGTATAAAACACTGAAAGCCTGAATTCCACCACAGACAGTAAATAAATAAAGAACTCTACATACATTATTTCCTCCCTCCTAAATACCTAGCTAGAGACCAAGCTATAAAATAAAAACGACAAGGCAAATACAGCTAGAATTATTTAAAAGACCCGGTAAGTCCGGACATCGTCCTGACATGGCTGAGTACCTGGCCATGCAGGAAGAGATTCTGACTGGGAATTGGTTCCAAAACAGTCTAGAAACATTGTATAAATGAAGATTATGTTGCACTGAGCATGTATCAGTGCAGACTGAAATAACTAGGATTTTCTCAAGTTAAAGTGAGCATTGTAGACTTTTGCACAACACAGCTGTTCATGGGTCGCTTGTTTACAATTACTGTGTAATTGTAAACATATTTCCAGGTGGGCAGAAGGTCAAGTATTTTAGTCACTCTTAGTTACCTCAGTGAAACTTACTGTGTAATTAAATAAAAATGACATAATTATGATGCGTGAGCAGGGGCAGTGATTCGCTGATGTGAAATGATTTATTGGTGCATTGAGCCAAGTAATGTCACTCATCCACTCGCCGCCAATTCAATCGTCTTTCTGCGAATCAGAAATAAAACCTAGAGGACTTTTACGTGTTGAAGAACGGAACGAACAAATGACACCCGATGATCCCTGACTGGTTGGTCGATCAATATGCATTTTAGCGATATACATTAACAATGTAGTCTTATAAAAATCCATACATATTTGGATGTTTCATCACAAAGTATGTATAAAACACTGAAAGCCTGTTATTCCACCAGAAACATACCTCCCTCCTGAAGACCTAGCTAGAGACTGAGCTATGGCCTCCATTTTAGTCCTGAACCATAATATTTACCTCGTTCCCAAGACCGCACCATGCTAATGTTCTATAGCCATCACCATTTGAGGCTAAGTAAATACATGTTATATTTGACAACCTTTCCCAACTTTTGAACCTACTTTGTTTGATTTTAAATATGTAAATATAAATGGTTCACATTATTGCTATTGTATAATTTCTTTGGATTTATCTTGTTTAAATTATATTGTCTGTTTTATAGATATTATAACTTGTTTGCTGCTGCTAGGCCGAGGAGCCAGAACCAAAGAATTGTACTGCCTTATACTTGTATATGACACAATCTTGAATATTAAGATGAAAACGTCAATATAAACTCACATGTGCCTTACAACAAATTATATCACCGTGTTGCTTTAAATCATTCCTTTGACACTGCACACTCCTTTCATTTCACACGATTTACATCAAGGTATATGGGAGTGAAAAATAAAACATCAAGGCGAATACATTTATTTACAAGACCCGACATGTGCCTACTGGTTTTGTGGATGAAGCAATTCACAACACTAGAGGGAGGGAGTCAGTTATGCAAGGGGCAAAGTTAAATCAAGCCTGTTAGTTTCCTGACACAGTTCTGCATCTGGCAAGCCAGGAAGAGATTGTGACTGTGAATTAGAGCTTCACTTGTTTTTGACAGTGACCGGCTCAGATTGTTATAATAACTGTCTGACAACATTTAGAATGGATCCCTACAAAGAACTTTTGCTTGATCCAGTCAGTTTGTTATTGTGTCTAACCAAGTCTCGCTCAAGAAGAAATCTTGCGAGAGTTAAGTTGTAACTGACAGGGGAAAACGCGGGAAACTTGAGTGTGAGTTGGAAAGAGGAGTGTCGGCAAGATTAAGTTGCGTTGGACTACAAAAAGTGTAGCTTAGTGTTAACTTAAACATTTGGGTGAAGCAGGTTTGAGTTTGTAATGACAATGGGGACATTACTGCAACAACTCAACTCTTCATTACGCAAGATGTCAGAGCAATACTTCTCCTTGAGTGAGACTTGGTTCAATAACAAACAGACCGGAGCAAGCGATAGGTAAAGACAAATTTTGTATTTCTCTGTAGGGAACCTTTCTGTGAATGGGCTGTAATGGCTGAAGTGCTCTCGCTCCATGCTGGACCAATTTAAAAAATGTTTGCCACATTAGTCACTTAGACCCAAAATTATGGGATCATAGTTTAAAAATCCCAGGAATTACTTCAGATACCAAAGAAAACAACCAGCTGTCAATAATAGTTGTGTACTCTTGTAAACAGCTGGGATCTTGCCTGGGTCATGGCTGAACTTGAGAAGTATTACTCCACCAGCTACATAGAGTGAGTGCAAGGGTACTGGGCGTTCTGGGCATATAAAAGTGTATCTCTATATCCTGTCTAGATATATAGAGAAAGCTAGCATGACAACTGTTCATTTGATCAACTGTCAGTTAACTTATTTATAGGAACAACTGTGTAATTGTAAGGATATATTCAGGTGTGAAGATTGTTAAGGATTTATAGTCACTGTTAATTAACCCAGTGTCACTTCCTGAGTAATTAAACAAAAATGTCATAATTACCATGCACGATCAGGTGATGTTCCCCATAAATGGGGGGAAACTAAAACAAAACACTGACAAACTACTGACAACTGTGTGTGGGCATTTAGGGTGGGTTAGTAACAGTTAGTGTTCACAAACCATAACCAGAGCAAGCAGTTCTTATTCTATTGTGGCTTTGGAGGACCAAGCTAACCCTCCTCCATGGACCTTATTTCACTGCAAGTTGCTTTGGATAAAACCCTTTTTGATAAAAGTTCACAGGAGAAAATGGAAGCAGTGCCTTCAACACTGAGCAGAATTGCTACCCACAGTTTGTTTACCTTTCAGCAGAACCATTGGATTAACTTGCCTCCACCCCAGAAAGGTTTCAGCTTTGCCTACCACTGACCAAAAGCAGGGCTGCATAGGAATCATGCAAAGATACCTTCACAGGCCCCACAGCTCGGTCTGGATTAGGAGTCACCCGTTTTTACCCCACAAGGCATTTGCTGATAGAAAAACATGCCATCTAGATTAGGTAAGGCCAATAGTTTATCAGCATGCTCAAAGGGGCCTTGTGAGTACCCTTTTGAGCTAATTGAATCTGCTCATAGTTGGAGCGATTGAACATTCCTTTAAATATCACAGAGACACCGTGTCTATGTTTTGTGGGCTTAAATGGACCTTCATCATGAACTTTGCTCTATGAGAGATTTCACCAGCCTCTCAACATTTGTGCATGGCTGTGAATAGATCACACTGATTGAAGCACAGAGAGTTGTTGTTGTTTGTGAGATCCACATTAATACCTGGGCAAGCACCCAGATGGTACTTTCCCAAAAATCCCCCATCCGTAGGACTCGCTGAAAGGGTAAGGAGCTATTGCAATCATGGAAAACTATAGAATTTCAACACAACGAGGAGCGGAAATGAAAAAAAGAATGTACATCTGAAGGCTTCAAATAGGCCAACGGCAGCTGCAAGCAATTTAACATCCAGTGAGTATACGCCTCACAGACAGAACAATGTATTCCATCATTCATACGGCACAACTAGATGTGATGAGGGACGCGTGTAAATGAGTGCGTGGGTAAATTTTTTCTCCATACTAACTTACAAGTGAAAAAGACTACCCCAAAATCAAATTAATACACTAATAAATAGCCCTTTCACACATGCACTGTAAACCGCTGAATGTGTGATAACAAATGTCAGAATCAGCCCGTCCGGAGTTTACCTGGCCAGGCCCCTAGTGTAAAGTCTGGAGAATCGGAGAGCCGGAGAATTCACAACGAGCGGGTGGGCGTGTTGCTGATGTTTCTATCATGCGACTGGCGCAAAACCGGGAGAACGGAGTGTAGCTGCTTCGTACTTTTCTCTTCTCGCCTGCATTTTGAGTTCCAACTTCTTTCTGCCTTCCACTCTTCTGTTGATATTGTGGATATGTCTAAATAAACGCAGTATTAATATCACCGCAAAAAGAGTCAGCATTACATAGTTGGTATTCTCCCCCACGATGTTCAATGTGTTGTAAACAAAACACTGCGACTTCTGCCTCCTACACGCTCTACCCAGGCTCCACCCCTCGCCTAAAGTATACGGAGTATCTCTGATAAGTGCGAACACATCCGATGGGGCTTATCTTTGGTTGTGTGTTGCATGTGTGAAAGGGCAACTCCAGATCATCTCCGGACCCGTTTCTCTGGAGATGATCCGGAGTTCATGTGTGAAAGACCTATTACACACACTTTTTGAAGAAACAATCTATTTTTTTGGTTAAGTGTTCTACAATGCACAGACGGTCTAGATTTAAATTAGAGATCCCAAAAGACGATTCCATCCTTCCCCAAAAGTGCACTACATTTCCTTACCTCTGTGTTTGTGATAGGAGAGCTCCCTGTTGGTCACCCTCAGCCACCTCTTCTTGAAGTTCCTCTTGCCGATTCTCTTTCTTCCCTGGGCTCTTTTCTGTACCTCCCTAGGGAGACGGGATGAGCCAGGAATTACATTACAGCTACAGCACTACTCAATGTAATGGGTACATTTGATCACGTTAACATATTGTTATGTTTACATATTGGAGAACTTTTCACATTGACATCCCATCTCAAAGACCACTCTCCAGGGACGTGGAATGTCTCGTTTAGCCTGAATTTTTATCCCCATAAAACACATTATTGGTTTGATCCACTATTTATAATGGCTTCATGCTGAAACAGCTTCTGACCCAAATCAGAAGGATTCTAATATTCAGCAACATAATGTTCCCATTTCATATTGTCTGGAACAATATGTGCTCCAAGAGCATTTAAAAAATCCATTCCCTGCATGGCCTTGGGGTCTCGAACATCTGCCCTTTTGATCGAGTGGGCAGTGAATGATGTGTAACCAAGATATGGTCCATATACATAGTCCATAGAGCCGTGCATTATCCAGCACTAGTACACATTATGTCTCAGTGTTTCTATTAAGACTTTTGTGAGGTGCACCATGTTGATGTGTGCGTGCACAATGCTGATGTGCGTGTGAGCGATGCTGATGTGCGTGTGAACAGTGCTGATGTGCGTGTGAGCGATGCTGATGTGCGTGTGAGCGATGCTGATGTGCGTGTGAACAGTGCTGATGTGCGTGTGAGCGATGCTGATGTGCGTGTGAACAGTGCTGATGTGCGTGTGAGCGATGCTGATGTGCGTGTGAGCGATGCTGATGTGTGCGTGTGAGCGATGCTGATGTGCGTGTGAGCGATGCTGATGTGCGCGTGAACAGTGCAGATGTACGTGTGAACAGTGCCGATGTGCACGGGCGCAGAAATGTTTTAGTGTGATCAGTGATTCCAGTAGGGCTCTGATGCATTCCAACAGAAATGGTGTAATATAACATATAATATAGCATATGAGCGACATTGGCGGCAGCGCCACTATAACATAGTTTGGGGTAGGCTATATAGGTTTTTAAATCAAATAAATAGCATTCAGAGCACCCAACTTTTTGTTTTGCACGACTGATTGCAGTGGCGCTAGAAACACTGTGTATCACTGTGCCACTGCTGGATTCATGCAGGGGTAACACTGTGTCTAGCACTCTTGTGTCTCCGCCTGTTTAGTTTGCACTCTTTCTGTAGAAAACCATTTCATGTCAGAGCAGTAAAGCTCCACACATTCTTTTTTTAAACAAATGAACTATGCTTAATTTTATTGAATTGTCTCCAGAACAATTAAATATATTTGACTCAGGGAAGTGCACACCATTATCAAGCTACTGCATATTATTCTGTACAAACCTTTATTTCATGTGAACACAACCCTACCACTACTATTACTTACCCTTCCTTTAGAATGAGTGCATCCTCCATTCCACTTGATTCCTTATTGACATTAGAAGAGATCTCGTCAAGAAACTGGGAAGGGATTAAACAGAAAACATGGCTGCCCATCAAACTCCCAAAATAATTCCCAAACAAAATCCATACATCAAAAACATAAAGACAATGTAAATACCTTTTTAACTTTCTCAATGCACTTGTCTTCTTGGAAGGATTTGAAGAAGTCATACATGAAGGTTTCCTTGAAACTAGACTGAAGAGAGAAGTTATCAAATCACTCCACATGTGAATATTGTTAGGACTGCAGTTGTTAGGTTCCCATAACAACAACAAATTAACACACACACTTTTGAAATAAATCTCACCAGTTTGTTCTTGGACAAGCTGCCCCAGCTGCCCAGTGTTTGGATGGTTTTGGAAATTAGCGTGAGTGTACGCGAGATCTCAGGATCCTGACAGCAAGAAAAAGCAAATTATGCGTAGGCCGTACAGGATCTCATTGCTAATAAATATACTGTGTACAAAATGCATTGTGACTCGTGTAATGTCTGTAAAAGTATATCCAAGTGGTATTCTTTCCCTAGGCTCCAAAACAGGAAGGGGCTCAAAACAGACTCTTTTCATCCACTGCCAGATGTTAGCGGTTCATGTGGCTCTACTGGTTCTTTAAAAACAAAGAACCAGTTTGTTTCCTAATTCGAACCAAAGGAACATAAAGCGGGCGCCCTTTTCCCAAACATTTAGTTACGTTCTATTGTGATTCCAAAACTGAGGCACTGAACAAATAAATACATAATAATTATTAATAGTTTCGATTTTATTATACAAAAAAAAAATGTAATCCCACAATGAAGATAGGAATTTGTCAATAGGTAAAAAAAAATTAACTATAAAAACCTGACAAAATAGGAACTCATCCGACATCCCAAACGGTTTCTCTGCAACCCTAAAAAGGCAAAATGTGGACTTTGGACTGCGTATACATGAAGATGCACTTACAGGATGGTGGGGTCGAAGCTGGAAGGAGTGCGGGGACAAGACTGCAACCGCAAAGAAACGCAGGAACACGAAGCTGCTGACTGCAGAGTACTGCACGTGTGGGTCAGCTGTTGAAAGCAGCGATGCAAACAATTAAATGCATACTTATAAGTCAGAGTCACTCTGTGTTCTGATTAAACTTGTTGCGAAATGACAGCATTATAGTCTGTAGTGCAAGTTGTGTAGTTAGAAAACGACAGGGATAATTATCATAATCTTTGTGAACGAGTGAACAATCAGCTTCCTCAATAATTTGCTGGTGAAATGGTGAATCATGGTGTCTACTGGGACTTGACACCCACCCTGTGGTAAAGAAATGTACTACAACTTGTAAAACACTGCTGAACAATCAGATTTAGCATTGGATGCTTGAGCCAACATGATTTGGTCTAATACAAGTATGCATTTAATACATTAAAAAAAGTATATATTAGTAGCAAGCTCCTAGCTTCTAATATCGTTCTTTTGAGCCTTTAGTTCTGCTGGTTTAGCCTACTTCTGCTAATGTACAAATAGCTTCCATTTATTTTATGTTATGTTCCAGTGTTGAAAAAGGTTTTTTAGCTGACTATTTTCGAGCAGGTTTTCCATAACATGTTAATATTGAGCAAGTAGGGGTTAGGCATCTCCCTCAGGGGTGCCCACAGGTAGAATGCTGGCATTAGATTGCAAACCCAGAACCCACTACCCTATCCTGCCCCACAATGCCATGGTGAAGGCTGATTTGAACTGGTTGTGGTCCCCACCTGGGAACCGCTTGGAGGCCATGTGTCTCAGAGATCTGAACACGTCACACATCAGAGGAGGACAACTAGCACTGGATTGGGTGATGGAGGAGAACACCTTCTGGACATAGTTCTGAAGGTTCTCCTGCACATGGAGAGAGCAAAGAAAACAAAACATCTCAACAAGATGACCTCAATTCCATCCATCAACATAACACCCAGCGTCTAAGGAACGGATAGTGATGGCCCAAGCGCTTTTAGGTCATTCAGGCACATGATTATAGACGTTACGCTCTCAGCTCTCAAATGGAACACTATATAAACATCCAACATCACGTGAGATCTGTGAACATATCAGCGCATCTGAAAGGGGCCGACAAAAGCCTGGTCATTACTGAGGGTTCTGCTGATACCAGTATATTTAAAATGCAGGAAGCTGTTCATGAGAAATTAATAGAAATATGAGACATATTGTTGTGTGGCGTCCCTTTTGAGATACCCTGACCCATGGTGCGTCATAAAATTGGTATTCCATTGGCCCTAGCTGTACAGGGTAATCACAGCCTACCTTGTTGACATCCACATTATCGCCCTCCTTTAGCTTGATTGGGTCAATCTCACATGATTTGTTGGAATCAAAGATCTGGCAAAAAAGGGTTGAAAATTATCAGTGCTTCAGATCAGACATTGTTACGTCTGGCAGGTGCAATTCATTCTGAAATCAGGATTCAAATAACATTATGACAGAACAAGGCCCCCGAATTTGTTTCTTTATACTAGCCCAGAAAGAGATAACTGGACTATGAAACTTAATGTTTTCCAAAGACATTCTTTAAAAAAAGCACATTAACTCTTTGGCAATTTACATTTAAAGCAGATTATTTCTAATGGCCGTTAAATTTAAAGTACATTATATCTAAGGCACATTACATATAAAGCATAAAAGTATTATCTAATAATTGAATGTCATGCTTTGGGTGTCTATAATAATAATTTAGCCAGTGTCCCTTTTAACTACATGCTTTTAACCAGCAGGGAAACTCCATGTTATAGCTACGGCCATTTCCTAAAGATTTCAGTGAATTTAAGCCATACATTAATAACCAGAAACATACTACATCTTGATCATATTAGAATATGACGACATTTTAACATCAAGCAAAATGCATACAAGGACATTGTTATACCTCATCTAAAACTGGCTTGAGTGTAACCATGAGGTAACTCTTCCCAACGATCTTCATCATGTCATCTATGCAGCGTGTCGCCAGGGAATTGCCTCGAAAGATGGTGTTGGCCTCCCTGAACGTGCAAAGAATATTATATTAGTATTATGACATGGCATGAACAAGTAACACCAGCGATTGTCCCACCAATGAAAATTTGGTCGAACAAGTGACCAGAACATGACAGCCCTAGGCTACTCACTGCGTGTTCTCCAGCTCCAGGGCGGCCACGGCTGTGAGGAAAGGCACCAGGCGGTTGTGGTGGAGCAGCAGGCGAACCAGGGGCAGCACCGCCTCGTACCTCTCCCTGCAGATGTCTCCCAGGATGTGGGCTGCCGATGCAGAGATTGGCTGGAGGGTCGGACCCAGGTGATAGAGGGGGGATAGGAAGTATAAGAAAGGAAGAATCAAGAATAATACAAGGGTGGGATATGAGATAGAGAGAGGGACGGTGAGGGGAGACATCAATAAACAAAGATTCAACTTTTAGTTTTAAATTAGGCTTCAACTTCTCCCATATAATTACCATGAAACATATTTAATGAGGTTGGACCAACAGGTAAACAGTAGGTAGGATATGGTATGAGAAGCAGATAATTCCCACTAACACCATTATGCGTTTGTGGCATTACCACAACATGAAGAGACATCGGTGAACCTTGGCCCACATTTTTTGTTTTATTATCTGGACCTAAAAATACATCAGGTGTCATTGATTTACTAAAGTGAGTCAAAAAGGCACACACCTTGACATCTGGGGATTTGAGCAACAGGTTGCAGAGTGGTTTGTAGCAGGATGAAGGCAGCACCGTGTCCTCAACGTAGTTGACCTTCAGACGCAGCGAGCCTAGGTCGTCTGGCTTGTGCTTGTTTCCGTTCCCTTTCGGCTGCAGAAGGTACCTGTAGGACACAGGGACCGACAGCTGTTTAGGGTTTAATTTTTGTGCGGCTTTTGAGGAAACTTGTGGACCTTTAGCCAAAATAGTTGAGCCAAAAGTAATATCTGGGAGATAATTTATAAAGTAATACCGACCCTGTGGGGAAATCATCTAATTATAGTTTTTCTGCTTGCACATACAACTAGCAACCAATAGGTAGAGCACTTCTTCAACTTTTTTGAGAACTTTTGCTTTCCTTTACGACAACAAACTGCAACATGTTATTAATAGATAACTGTGGCACATACTCAAGATATACTTTCAGGCACAAAATGTAATGATAGATCATGGAAGACTATTTCAGCATGCGCAGCAGAGTTGTCAGTTGGCCTGTTGCATGACCACATTTCCAGCCTCAACACGGGCCATTAAGTGCTATCACTATGCAAACTGCCGCCCACGCCGCTCCCTCAGATTGCCATCTGTGACACAACCCCATGTGTGCTGCGGGGCCTGGACACACACTCTTACACAGCAGAACAGAACATTAGCACAGGTTAGCAGCACACGCATGCACACCAGTAAGCAGGAAATACGGGTTGAAGAAGTAGCAGCAATAGATCCTAAATAGATTTATAGATTTGATCAGTGCATACATTCTACGACTATGCTGTCAAGAACACAACTTGGAAACTGTTGATGAAAGAGAAATAAAAAGATCGAAACTATTTTGGTTTGATTTCGGTCGAGACAAATGTTTCCCCGTGCAACGCTGCTCTATTTGTTGCTGAGCTTGTCGTGATTCACGATATGTGTGAAATAGAACGACATGGGCAGATCTGCGGCAGATCCAATCTAGCGTGTCACATTCTATGAGAGAAGTGGAGTGGCCCCAACGTCACGGGGTCGCAGGTCTTGCTGTGCGATAAACAAGGTGTAGGAGCGATGAGCGCACACACACGATGCTCCTTATCTGCCGCTCCATCGCTCTCTCATTCCGGCTACACTTGACTGGCCGATAAGGAAAAAGGAGACAAAGCAACAACAACAACAACAAAAAGGTCCTGCGAATACGAAAGCATTTATACATGCATTGCAGAAAAGTAAAATGGTGGAACAAATTACCACTTGTGACGTTTCGCAAATGTGCTTGAATAAGAGCTACAGGTTTCAATAAATTAACTAGACACGTACGTACTTACAATTCTCTACTACAGGACTACTTTTCCGCTTCTGTTGCATCATAGTATGGCAACACTGTGACAAAGGCACAGTGTTTTCTATGTGTTTTTCTTTGTTATTTAGTGTCTTCTTTACTTACACTTACTAACCCTTTTACTGCACTCACAGAAAAACAATATGATTAAAGAAATTTCGATAGCCACTTTATTGGACAGTATCTCTTTACACACTTTATGAACTACATATTTTGTACCCAGACTTGACTTGATTTTGTATTTATTATCACTACCGTGTGTTATTGTTCCACCTTGTGTCATACTGCACTCAATTTGATAAAAGAACACTTTGACTACTAGAAGCTTCCATCTTCTCACCAGGCCTTGTGGAAGTTGTCATTCCTCAGGATCTTGATGGACACCCGCGTCTCCCCCAGGAACACATCCTGGGCCAGGTTCCCGTTGTTCCACAGGTCCACTCTGCAGATACAGAAAGCACACGTACAAACGGGTGCAACGGGAAGGAAGAAAAACTCCCAGTCGCATGTCGCTTTGATGTGTGTGCCACGCCACTTCATAACAAAAAACAAGTGCCATTCATGAGCAGGAAAAAATAAGTTCACACTCCTGTGCTGCTCTCACCTGCATCGCTTGTTCAAACCAAAACAATGGAATTCAGCAAAAAACCACATCAAGTCCAAGCCTCACAAACCATGCATGTGTGTTTACCTTCACGTCAGTCTAGGGTCTTACCCTGTGAGCTACCAGAGTCTACCGTGATGGACGCCCAAACTTTTCCTTAACCAAAAAACCACGGCTCTCCATCAGCAGTCAGATCACACAACATTCATACTTTTCAATTGTTTATCTATTTCAATATAGTCTTTGAAAAACACACTACAGTGGATAAAATGAGGAAAAACATACTTGATCTCCAGTTTTTCAATGTCCTCCTCCTCCACTTGGAAGTTGGACTTTTTGGAGTAGCTGCTGGACCTCGTGACCTGAGGACGACCATTAGGTTAGGCTACGCAGAACGCTCAATTCGGAGGCAATTCATGGTAACCAGTTTCAACAAGCAATTCATTGTAACCAATTTAAAACAAGTGCTGCCGTCATGTGAGATTTTGCGGTCATAGATAAGAGGAACAATCGTGGCCATACCTCAAAGGAGAAGGTCTCTTCAAAATGAGGGTCACTGGTTTTCTTCTTTACCTTCGTCTTCTTGTGATCAGACCTGTGAAGAGGAGAATTACACATTTCATTGACATGCAAACATGCATATTTACATGCAAACGTTTCATTTACGTGCAAACATATTTGTGCACTTCATGTCATTTTGATATCCTCTCTTGTTCATTAATGAACACCAGCTAGAGAACATTTAAAATGTATGTAATATATTAAGCACATGTGAACCTGAGAGATGTACAGTGGTATACCATAACTATTAGTAAATGTTTCAGTGGCCCAGTGGAAGTTACCTGGATGGTCCCACCAGTGAGACAGTGGCATATGGGTCACAGTTCTGCCCACTTATCAAAGGCAGTCCCTGGCATTCAATGATCCTAGAGGAGGACAGGGCAGCATGGACAATATACTGTTAATATAGAGAGACTTATTTTTGAATTATATAGGATTTAATTTCTAATGAGTCATAACATATTTGGCATGATGTCCCGTAGAATTAAGGTTATCTATTAGGGCAGGTTTCAGGGATTAAATACAGTAAAGTTATAATTATAATATTTTATTAAATAACAATGGTTCAAATAACCCAATAAACAAAAGCTGTTGTGGTCGTGCTTTTAATCGCCTTGTAAACAGACACCTCTGTGATGCAGGTGTCAACATGCAGTGTAGTCACTCCAAACAGGATGTTGCTTATTAGAGCGCACACTAGCAGGGAATAAAAATGAATCCATCCCATAACCAAGTGGGGTCAGGAAGCAACAGGCAGCGAGAGTAGCAAACTGTAGGATGTTTGTGTATCCATTGCTGGGGCGTCATGGCGATACTTTTCCCTGTAGCCTAATCTTTCCCTCCCTCCCTCTCTCTCCCAATTAACTACTTCCACAATATACGGTTTGTTTCCGGCACTCGTACATCATGCATGCCTGGGCCTTTCACTTCATAGATCGTTTACACAACATTGTCATCCCCACTCCTGCCGGCCACGCCCACTCTGAGCACGGTGTAAAAGTACAGAGCATATTGCGAACAGGTGGCAGGTTAAGCTAAGCGTCTGAGAGTCTGAATGGCGGCAGCGGAAAACCACATCCGTTGCAGGACGAGGAGCACTGGCTTCCTGTCGAGATGCCATCACTTCCTCCTCGCCGCCGCTTTGTGAATGAAGCACAAACAACATCTGCACGCCCAAATGCGCAAAATGCATCTTGCGTGCAATCATAGCCGTTATCTGTACATGTATATTCTCATGTCGATAATGCTCTCCAACTTGAATTTGGGCTGATGTTCACCGGCTTGGGTTAGTTTCCAGTTGTTGCTCGCCAACACTTACTTTAGGTTCGTTTTGTGTCAGTATTCTATGATAACAACCACTGGCATTTGTGCTCGGGTTGTAGTTCTCCAATCCTCACTTTAGTCACCGTTTAGCGTTAGAGAAGTACAGCGTTCCCACAAGAACGTGAAGCAAGCACGAGGGACGGGGGATGTTGAAAGTGGATGCAACACTCATACTATTTGTGTGTTGGTAAACCCACCGAGAGCTCTCCGGTGGGACTAACCATGATGAAACCTCTGAACACAGAGTGCTGAGGGCCTCTGTGGCTCAGCTAACGTATATGTCCAAGAGATACACGTCTAAATACCTCAGCCAAACAATGCAATTCAACAACCTTGCATTTGCCATTTTGCCTAACATTTTTTTGAAGAGTTAAAAATGTAATTCAAAAGAAAACAATCCTATCCACCTTTTTCTTTTAACTTCATATTTTGTGTTGCTATAATGCATTTGGGCTTATTTTGAGATACTCAATGATACCCAATACCAATGCGAGTCATTTTGGATTTCTGAAGTTCAAAATATATATGTTCTACCAAAATAATGTATGATATGATAGTGACCGATAAGTAAATAACATAATTTCTATTGATGAATTCGCTATGCCTTTCCCAATATTGTCAATAAATAAATATATAAACCCCAAATAAATCATATCTGGTCAGGATCGGTTACGGTCGGTTGTTTGGTATGCTGTTGTAAGCGACTGCTCACCACATTGCTCATGAACACGTCAATGGGTTACAGTAGTTGTGAGTCTGACATACATTGTGGTGGAAAACAAAAAGAACACCAGAGTATGTTGGTTTGGTGAGGTCTACAGAGACCATTCACACATAAATACAAATGGCAGTTTACACAGGAAATCTGCCTTTATATATGCATAACGGTACTCACCGAACCAGTAGCTGCTGACATCCGGGTCCGTTGTCTGTGATCAGTTCGCTAAGTCGCATCTCCAGGTGAACCTTACCCTAGAGACAGTAAAAACTAAAATAAAAAGCAGGAAAATAACACAAGTTGCCTGTACTGAGGCAGCTACTGAAAACTTATTCAGAAGGCTACATTTTAAATTTACTTTTTTAAACCATGTGGTGTTTGCAACTGTAGAATGTTTTCAACCTCTGTTCAGAATTCAACACAGGTTAACAATTGGTTAAATGGTCCTTTACCCGATTAACTATCAAGCAGAGAACAAAAACATACCGATATGTGCATACATAAATACACATTCAGGAGGGTTGCAATAACAATTGTTATGTCAAATTCATACAAAGTTTGTTCTTTTGCATTGTATTTATTTATAAATTTTTCATTTGGACTAAATACAGGCAAATCATGCACAATATATGCCATCTCATTAATATCGGTCTAGCAGAATTACTATGGTGTCATACACTATGCAAGCCAGCAAGGTATAATCTGTTCAGATGTGGTTAGGGCTGACTCGGATGTGTCAAGGGAAACCAAGAAGAGAGCCAGAGGAAGACAGATAGAAGATAGACAGACAGAAAGACTGATAGCTTGAGAGAGAAAGACACCCACACACTCTCCACAAATCAACAGTAGTCAAATATTTCATTAGAGCAGATGGCCATCTGTAACAAATCGGTTTAATGGTAATCAACAACAAAAACATCAAACTAAGTCTGTGCTATTAGCACAATATACAATTATTTTATACCACATATCTTCTAGAAAATTATGGAATTTGCGGGAATTTTTTATCAAAAACGAAGTCCTAGACAAAGTTAAATATTATCCCCGTTTTAGTTTAAAAAAAAAAACTGCAATCCAAAAAAAAAAAAAGTGACCTATGACATCCATTGCCACAGAGAGGAAAACCACATACACAAACACCTGTGCTTCACGGTATGGACGTTTTCACACAGCTTCATCAACCTAACGCTTCCCTCCACTCAACCCACTTATCTACTTAAACTCTTACATCTTCACACACACACACACACACACACACACACACACACACACACACACCTCTTGAGTAGAGGAGACCGGAAACAAGCTCAGAATAGAATGGTGTACCATGGGCCTGTTGAGTCAACATTCAGCCTGGTTACTTTAGTGGAATGGTTTTAAATGCGCTAGAACTTCTGCTACCACACCTCACTGTAACACCTATGAGCTAAAGAGGCTTAGACATCTCCCCTGGACCCTTCCAGTCATGTTGCTCAAGACCATAGCAGTTTCCGATAGGATATGCGACAACTAATGTAACGACGCAATACCCTCTTATGAGTGCTTGGGAAGATATTTTAAATGGCTGGATGATGAGTCATTGGAGCCTTTTTGAAAATAAATTAGTTTCTTAAACATCTCTCTCTCTCTCTTAGACGTGAAGAGTACAGCTACTGTTTTACCGTGTTCTCCAGCAGATCTCCGTGTACCACCGCGCGGAACAAACGCCCACGTCCTTTTCTCACCCCCCGGTTAAGGACACTACAACCACCGATTGCAACGTAGCCAAGCATCCTCATCATCATCGTCCTCATTTCGGAAACATTTGAGACCAAAAAAAAAGCATAAAAGATGCATTTTGTCCAAGCCATAAACAGTTGTCGTGCCATCGAACTCTGATTTCATAGCTGGTCTTTACACGTGTAGTCTCTCCTATAAAGCATAGTCCTCGAGGCTCACCCTCACTGTCGCCTCTACAGATGTTCTGAATGCTTTTAATTAGACCAAACGGACACAGCAATAGAACAACCCCTATTTAGGCCAGGCTCCCTTTGACCCTGTTCATAGTGCAAAGCCTCAAAATGGCCTCAGCTGGCAGTTTTCCCATTGAATATGTAGGCACTACGGCAACAATGCAGAATTGTTGCATGTGGTTGTTTGCATGTTGAGCAGGAACATGAAATCTGATCACAGAGGTCACTGGAGACGCATGTTAATGTGCGTCTGGGATCCGTCTCAGCCACTATTTCGATTCAAGACACTAAGTCTGAGGCCTTTTAGTTCTTCAGAATTCTCTTCCAAAAAAAATAAAAAGAATTACTTTGGGAAACAAAGCAAAATATATAAACAGACCACGGAAAGTATGCACACCGTTTTTATTAGACACCTTTCTGTAGGTATTTGGTTACATGAAGCAGAGGTTTGCTGGAAATGATGGAAATGAGTCAAAGATATAAAACCAAGAGGGTTCCAACTGAATGAACTCATTCAACACACTTGGGGCCCCTTTAAAAACGTGGGACTATGTTTCATCACTGAAGGGATTTCTAACCTGCTTACTCTCTTGGCTTTCTTTGACTTGCCATGAGTATTGGCAACTCATTGCAACACATCTCTACACTCTACACACAGGCAGACATTATCATCTGCAAAAAGCTATTTCATAATAAACAGGACGATCTTAATTAATTGTAATGGTTCACATTATATTTTCTTCGCCGGCACCCACCTGGACTTCTGAGTTGGGGTCTACTGGCTGTAGGCTGAACCAATGCTCCTTTCCACTGTGTTGGCACAGTTCCTCCTTCCGAATGGAAACTTTACCTAGAAACACAACAACATGCTGTATGTGTGTATGTATACACATGCCTCCTTGAGACACATTAGATGCGTGTGCGCGTGTGTGTGTGTGTAAATGTGTGTGTAAATGACATACCAACAGGCAGGTCCCTTTGGAAAGATCCCTTTGCGTAAATATAGAAGGATAAATACTGAAATGGTCGTGGAATCTCAAAGAAGAAGTCTTCTCCATAGAAGGGGCTGTGAATTAAAAGAATGGTGATATGTCAATACAAGTATTTTGGTAGTTAAATGTACGGTTGTAACCATGTTCTGAACTGTTGCAAAATTCAATGTGAATAATGCCCTGCTGTAAATTGCACTGTCAATTTTTTTTATACACTTTATATTGCTGGCATATAATGCAGCTAACTTGTAAAGGCAATGTTTGAACTGCGAATACAGATTTCTTAATAAATGTACTATAAATAACAGTGAGATTTCATTGAATAGCAATAACCCAAAAGCATCATTACAAAACAAATCTCAAGATGGATTATACAGATGAAACAATTGATTGATGGGAGTGATCAATGGATGCAGTAATTATGATAATACTATTAGAATATGACTAATAACCTATAGTAATAGGATACCATTATATCCTGAAGCAAGACAAACCCAAGAATGCCCCATTCAAAGACAAATACCATCAGCTTGGATTTGTGTGGATTTGTGTTTGTGTATAGATGAAACAAGTCAGGTTATTCTCAAAACAGAACATGGACAACACCCCAAACATTAAAAAAAAAAAGTATACATGTATATAAAATACTAGACTGAAGAAACTAATTATGCATTAATCTAGTAATGGTAAAGGATATAGTGTTTAGAGGTTGAGTTTTGAATAAGTGCCACGACTGAAGACCCAAATCTGTCCCGTTTCTGGCATCAGATCAAATCATACCACAATGTTCTTTCCTTTGTCTCGTCTAATCAGCCTGCCTGGCGGTAAGCCCTATTATTGGCTTCTAAGGAAAAATAGTGGATTTCATACTTCCTTTATAATGCATACTGATCAAAGAAAACCAAGCAGCTCTTCATTAAGTAGCAGCCACGGAACACAACCATAGCTTAGCAGGGTTGGAGGACAACTTTTCTAAGGTCAGCAGCACATGACTGGCTGCCCTGTGGGACCTGGACAGGAGACAGAGGGCCCTAGCATCTGTGCCACTCGGCTCTGCCAGGGAAGGCAGCCTCAGAATGGGGATAAGACCGAGATTTGGCCGGCCTGATCTGACAGCGATTGTAGGTTAAGCACTGGCTCGGTGCTCAACATACCGATGGCAGATGGACTATCTGCCCGAACGTGACGGGGGAAAATTGTCGGATTAACGTTATTATTTGCAAAAACATTGTATATGTGCACGTAAAGGTTTACCAGCAATCTAAGTATTTAATTTACTTGAGGCATATAAAACTGCTGCAGAACCCAGGATTATTTCCTGTTGAATAGCATGAAGAGTATCCCAGACAGGGTATTCCCTCAGGGGATTATGCAATTCATAATTCCACATTTCTTCACTAAGAAGACATTATCAATAGAATTGTTTGATCTTATGATACACATACTAAAAGGGAATGTATACCAACCAGTGTTTCTCCACATTCAAAATGTGCCAAAACACCACAGCTAGAAAGTATGGAAATATTGTTTTTATATTTATGATAAGCTCTCCTCAAACACCACACCCCTACACAACTCTTAACATTTGTCATCTAGAGACTATCAAAAGGAAACACAAATCCGTTCAGAGAACACATTGGTCATCCGCACAGTAATCAATTGAACGATTGCCTTCCGTTCTCACAGTGCTCGCAGACGGTAGCTGGTGAAACATCTTGCCTGACACTTCCGCAGTAAAAAAGAAAAAGAAAAAAGGTTTGGCAACAGATCCGATGCCGCACGCACGCCCACGCGTCCTCCAGTAAAAAAGCTCAGCATTACATGGAGCTATGCACTCTCACAGCCTCTACATTCTTGGTGCATACTCAAACATAAACCCACACCTACACTCACATCCTTCGCCAGTGTCATGCTTGCTTGCACAATAATGCTAAGGTGCTAGGCAGAACCAGTTGTCCCCCTTCCCTACCCCACCTTCTTTATCTTCAGTCATTTATAGGCTGTAATAAATTGTGATTATAGTGAACCTCGGGGAGGGCATTGATGTCTTCCGACCACTGGGTCTTAGAAACCAACGTGGCCAATGGAAATGGTAAGGGGAGTGAAAAGAGATAGCCAAAAATTGAGTGATTACAGCCGGACATGCAGGCAAATAGGGGATAGTTAGGTAGATAAGCTGCAAGAGAATGAAAGAGAAATACACAGGGGAAAGCGTGGGAGGAAACACTTCCACAGACACTGTAAAATGGAGCCCTTTGAACAGGTTTAAAAGCAGGCAGAGAGAGAGAAGAGAGAGAGAGAGAGAGAGAGAGAGAGAGAGAGAGAGAGAGAGAGAGAGAGAGAGAGAGAGAGAGAGAGAGAGAGAGAGAGAGAGAGAGAGAGAGAGAGAGAGAGAGAGAGAGAGAAAAGCTGTTGTGAAATACCTGTAATGTTTACAGGGAGACTAGAAACAGAAACATTAACTTCCTGGATGGTCCATCTCCCATATGTACACGAGCAGGTCGTCAACATACAGCTAGTCATCATCACACAGCTTTCAGGCCACATCTGGCCCGTGTTGCCCAACTCTGACACCCAACACACCTTGCAAGTCTGAATCATGTTGCATTTAGTCACTTAGTGGAAGCTTTTATCCAAAGCAACTTTAGGACCAGGTAGGGGTTTACGCATCTTGCTCAAAGCTACCTCTAGGTAGTTTATGGGCATGGGGGAATCGAACAGTGGAGTTAAGGCGTTTGTTCACTAATTCAGCATTACAAAGTTGAAACAATTGTATTTCATTGTAAACACTTAAGTTTTAACTTCAACTCCTGAAAAGTCATATGCACCTTTTCCAAAAACGATATTCAGCATATGATTTTTTTGGAACATGCGCCAAGCTGTCAAAAATGCTACAATGAATTGTGTTCATTCAATTCTGTTGACAATTTGAGGACCCAAGTGAGACAATGCTGTAGAATATCCCTCTTGTGCTGTCACACAGATAGCCAAGTGGGGCCCGTTAGACCAAGTATCATAACAACTGAGAATAAATTATCAATATGAGCAAAATATGAAACAGGATGTGACATATCCCCATATCACATCAACCTCCACTTCAGCAAGCGCGCGAGTTGCACAACCCTTCCATGGCCAATGCAGACTAAAATCTTTGTGTCTGTGTGTACAGCAGGTTTTACAGGTGTTTCGCAGACAATATGAAGGGCAGAGAAAAAATATATTTTGGAAAGAGTTTCATGGTATTTCCTGTGATCAACAGGTATAGTTTTTGATCATTTTAACCAGAATTGGTAATAACAAATTTATAATAAATTGCAACTGACAAAGTGAATAAAAAATGTTATTGATAGTGTCTAATATGCAAGGTAACAAACTAACAAAGTCGGCGATACTGTGTCATATCCATCATCCTCAGCTATGAGTCAACGTTAGACTGAACAAGAAGCAGTATTTAAATTTGAACAATTTAAAACACGTAATAACGTCATATTAGTTTGACAACAAACAAAAGTAGGAACATTATCCAACCACGTTTTAATAACAGTGCTGTAACCGACCACTGAAACTGGAACTGAAATGGAAAATGGTGTGTGAATTTAACCTCACTTGAATGATGGTGAGTCAATGTAATGCTACTGCTTACCTGAGGCTTTTGTCAAACACCTTTGTGCGGAAGACCTCCTCCTGATCCAGACTGATTGTGCAAAAGGTACAAAGATCCCTCTGCCGATTTGGAGCCGAGACTGGTCCCAAGTTCTTAGCTTCACCTACAGAAGACAATTACTGTTATAAGGACTGAAATTGTTAAGGCTACTTTTACATACGATAACCTTTTTGAAAGCTTGGGGGGGGGGGGGGGGGGGGGGGGGGGCACCTTGAATATGTATATATGTTTTCAGTATTTTTTATTATTATTATAATATGTATTAGTTATATGCATGTATGCATTTGTAGTATTATAGTAATTGTTTATATTATTCCATCACCCCTTTTATAGTCAGAGGCCATTTAATAATATTTTAACTTACTATAGACATTTTTTAACTATGGTTATGGCTAGCGTTAAACTATTATTTTGAGGGGGAAAAAAATACACCACAAATCATTGATGCATTATCCACTGTTTTTATATTACTTCACTAAGCCAACAGCAGTATTTCACATATAATAGGCCTATACCATATATATATATATATATATATATATATATATATATATATATATATATATATATATATATATATATATATATATATATATACATACAGTATATGTTTAACAACACCAAAGGCCAATGAGAGTTTAGCCATTTGGCAGGAAGTTTGCAAAGCGCAGATAGCTTTGAGGGTAATGTGGTCTGAGACGTAAAACTTCAACTTCCTGAACATATAGCAACACTAAAACGCTGATTTAAGAAGAAAAAAATACGTCTGAACACATCGAGACCTAGAGCACAGGGTGTCATCCGTGTTTCTATCACAGTGCATTCACAAACCATGTGAAAAATCACAGATTTGTTGTTCAACTTGTAAACTCAGAACAGCTATGAATTATGGCTATTCAGATGTTGACATCACAGTGTGCGAGTGTCATATTTGTGTTTACAGTTAACCAGGCCATGGAGCGGGCCATATATAGCCAGAGCTTCTCAAAGGTCTTCTAAGCACACAGAGAAAGTGAGTGGGAAAAGCGGCGAGATGAGCTCTTTAACAGGCTATTAATAATGGCCTATGGCTAATCCTGGTAATGGCCGATCCGAACAACACCAGGCAAATGTCACCAAGCTCACTTCTATCTGGCTGACCTGTTGAGGAACTCTAAATATGCCCACGGACTCAGTGTGTTCCTAGACCCAAAACAAAATCTACAAAATAAAAAACTATGATTCTGCAAAAAAAAAAAAAAGGTACAACACATTAATGACACTGCTTTCTTAAATCACACTGAAAATGCTACAAGGGCAATTGGTCTTCATGACCCTACAAAAACACACTTTACAATAACTTTAACAACGTGATTCACATATGGATTGTTGGAGGCATTCTACCTAAACAAAAAAAAGAGCAGTTACTCCATGCTAAACAGGGAAGAATGAAGTTTCGTAAGACAGCAAACTGAGTTACATAGCATGATAGTTCCTCTATATTGTTCTGCTTACAGTTTTTGTCACCATGATAATTAATAGTAGTGAAGCTGTCATTTAGGTTATCCACATGGACACATTTCTATCGATTTGCCACAAAGTCCAATTTATGATTTTGACAGGGGTTGGGGGGGGGGGGGGGGGGGGGGGGGGGGGGAGCAAGGATAGACTTTCAAATAATAAAACCACCCAATGTTGAATGTGTTCTTATAGCTTTACACTTCACATTGTCAATATTTGTTGTACATACACATTTGGAACCAGTCATTGGACAGCAACATTTTGGACCTATGGTCTTACATTACATCTCAAAAGGAGACAACCAGCAGGTAGCCTACTCCCAATTCACAAAGATGCGTGGAACTTCATAGACATGCCTGTTATTTTCTATTCATATTATTGAATAAAAATAATGTTGTGTATTTCAATTACGTCTATACGTGAATACACGTGAAGATATTTTGATTACATGCAGAAAACGAAGTAGATGACTATAACTTTTGACTAACTATGACTGATACCTGTGATGCTACTGGTTTGAGACACAATCGCACAGCCTTGTTTGGCTACTAAACAATGCTATGGGTAAAGAGGCGTATATCCAAACTTGACTTGTAAGAGTAATAGCAGCATTATGTGCAAGTAACATTGACTTAACGTTAGCCGAATTTCTAATCTAATGTTATCGGACAAGTGAGGTTAGCAGCCTAAGTGTGACTGCTGTTTATTTTTTTCAGCAGTCACACAAAATCGTTTGTAAATCAACCAAGAAATACCAGTCTCGTAGTCAGCTAACTTGCTGTGTTAGTAGTTGAGAATTCAATGAATGAATCATTCACAACAACCTAGTACCAGTAGCTGGTGCTAGCTTGTGAGCTAACTCAACACTAACGTTAGCCAACCAAACAGATGAAGTGTCTTGCCCCTCCGGTGTCGTCTGTTGATAACACCGCGCCCCTTCTTTTCCTCTGCTCTTCGTTTGGTTTATTCTACGATCTCTTCTACATAACAGATCGATGTAATATGTTTTTTAACTTACATATCTTCCCCCGCAGGCTCTGTAAGACCCGAATCCTCCCGTCGTCTTCTTCCGCCATGGTCTGATGTGACTGCTGCTGTAGCCTCGGTACATTCAACGATGTCTTATCATATCCGTTTATGAATGCGAGCAGGAGGGCCAGCCCATACTACATCGTCACTAGGTGGACTCATGCACTTTCCAGCGAGCTTTAAGAAAAAAACGTTTCAGTTCCCTAAAATGTCTCTCGCTGGGCGTTCAATTTAACTTTTCTTATAAACCCTTGGGACCTGATTTCAAGATTTATTCGACGTTTTTGGGGTTAAGGCTACGAGAGCAATTTAACTGGCGGCACGGGAGGGGACGTACACTACAGTTGACCAAGTATGTTTTTGTTTTGTGAATGGCATTCATATTAGATACACGCTTGTTTCCTACTTGCCTTTTGCAAGGGGCGGCACTCGCGCGCGTACCAGGAGGGAGCGCCATGTGAATTATGCCATGTGAATTTTGGACGCTCACGAGTTCATTATTATTGTTATCATTATATAACATAGTAATAGTAATCATAAGCATTATAATGTTGGCCTATTCAATTCTCTTCTATATATATAGTAGTGTGTCTCTAGACAGTCCATTTAATTTATGCATAGCTACCAAGTATTATTTTGGATATTTGTCATTAAGTGTTTCTATTTTGTATTTTCTTCTTTTACATTCCTTAGATGGTATTCACTGCAATCCACAGGTAAATCATGATCCAAAACATATTTTGTAAACTGTGCCCTTAATGTTTGTTTTTTGGGTGTTTACAGGCAGGAAAGAAACAGTGAACATTCAATATATTACCAAGGTGTTATTAATAAGCAAATTTGTTTATTTATTTAACCTTTTAACCTTTGCATATTTATACATATTAAACACACAAAAGTCGCATTGTTAATCTCAATGTTGCCTATACTATAAATTAAATCCATACCAAGTGCTTCTTACTGAACGATGAATATGCAAATATGTAATCAAAAGACAGTAAAGTGTAAATTTTCATAAAAGTTAAACGACCAGTAATTTCCTATTGTAACATTTGCTTTTATACTCCGATTCCTCTGATCAGATGAAATTAGAACTGAATCACACAAGGTAGTAATCACAATATAGTTGTATTTATCAGCCACATTCTAGAGAATGTCTCCACAAATGTCTCAAGATTAGTCTTACAATAATGCTGTTAATCTTGCAGGATTTCCTCCATATGCAAATGATAAAATAAGGTTTATTTCAGAAGTCTACAAAATATACAAAATGATCTCTCAAAACATGTGTTTAAAATGGATATACCCTTTCTGCTTGTGATTTCCATTGACATTGGCCATTTAAAACCAATGTTTCAATGAGGCATTTATTTGTATTTTCAATTGAGAGAAAGAATGGATGAAGGATAACCTTATGATGTCAGTTTAACTAGTTGCAATCAAATCATAGATGAAGTAGTTTTGCATGTGCTCCTGAACAGTCAACTTCCCTCTTGCTCAAAATAACTATTGATCCTCAAAAGCAGGCTCCTGTTTGCAGACCCACTGCTCCGTCTTGCAGATAGAAATCCCTTTCTTTACAGATTCTTGTTTCCACAACAGATGAGGGTGCTTCTCATGAAGCATTTTTGACCTTTTCAAAAGTCCCTTGCTATTGTCTCTCTCATGCGCTTGCATTTTGGAAGGGAGATGAAGAGAATCTTGTATATCCATTCTCCTTTTAGACATTTTATGTTTCACCTTTGTGGGTAACTCAGGAAAAACGCTGTCCCTGTTAGAAGATGAAAGCAGATCTTTTGTTTTGGAATGCGGTTCTTGGAAGGATTTTGGCGCAATAGACAGGAAGCCAGCTTTTCCTTCCATCTTCAGTGCAATGTTTCCTGTAGACGTACCCGTTCCTTCCTCATTACATTTGAGGTGAGTTACCTCTTCATCATCTTCTTCAGATTTAATGGTATGTTGTTGGCTGTCTTCAGCCAGTTGTGTTGCATGTTTAGAACGCGGTGGACACTTTTCACATTTATACCCTTTCCCGTTTCCCACCTCCTGGTGTTTTCTCTCATGGCTTCTCTTTGTGGCAAGGTAGAGAAAGCGCTGGGGACAAAATGAGCAGTGGTACTTCTTCTCAGTGCTGGATCTCTGTGGTGTGTTATCGAAGCAAGAGCCGCTTTCCATGCAGTTGTTGCAGACGTAATCTCCACCCGCAGGCACCTCCCCAGGTGGACCCTGTTCGCCACAGGTCAGACAGAAACAAGGGTGGGAACCAATGACGTGGGCTCTCAAGCCGGACTCTGTGATGAAGGAGCTGTCACAGATGTCACATTTGTAGGTGGCTCTTGGCGAATGGTTCCTGATGTTGCATTTTGTGTCTATGCTATTGGCTGAGGTACTATTGGCTGTTCCCGTGCTTCTCCTCTCTGGGTAGTCCTCTTTGGCTGGATCTCTGGCTACTGAAGTTGGAGGTAAAACATATTGTTTGTCTTTTCTGTGTTTGAATCTCATCTTCTTCTTCTTTTTGGCTTTATATGAATAGTAGGGACGCCAGGATTTGTCAGTGGCTTCATGCTCTTTGGGATCTTCGTATGTCTCCACCTCTTTTATAGCCGAGATTTCCATTTGACTGTGAAGCCTGGCACTACCAGAGCTATCCTCAGTTGAGAACCACTCACCTGGGGCCTCCAGCTGAGCCCTTTGTCTGCTTTTCTTCCTCTTCCTGGGGAACAGATTTGAACCCTTGATTTTACGCCTGATGATGGCCTCGTTGCCTATTTTGACTGTAATCTGACAGAGTGGCAGAGCATCCCCATCCACAGATGGACCTGGACAAACAGGCTTAGCGAGGTATGTTTCAGTTTTTCTGCTACCTACTGCTTTACCCTGCTTCAAACTGTCTGTTCCTGAGAGAAGTAACTCCTTGGTCATGGCTTCCACTCTTTTTGCTGCGGCTGATAGTTCACCAAGCTTGTTAACAGTTTTCAATGTTTTTGTCAAGAACGGTATATTACGACTGAAGTGGTCCATGTTCAATATCGTGTCTGTGCTCTCGTCACAGCTCACTACAGTGGTTTCTGTCTGAAAAATGTTTTTATGGTTATGGTTGAGGGGATGTGAACTCCTTTGTTCAACATCTTTGCTATTGTCTCTCTTGCGACATGTATCACTGTCAATATCTTGCTCTAATGGCTGTTTAAAATTGATGTGAGGCATCACAGGGGCAACCGTTTTTGTTGTTGCCATGAATGTCATAGGCATATTGAATGAACCAGGCTCATGATTGCTGTTTTCTTCAATTGGAGTGATGAGAGAGTTGTCCTCCACCATGGTGCTTTCAACACTGTCTCCATATGTCTCACTGTAGGTCTTGTATTGCTTTTTTCGAAACTTCATTGGAAGAAGCCTGTACAGTTTGATAGGATAAACACTCGCTTTGAATCCACCATTGGCTGATTTTTTCTTCACAGCTAGTCTCGGGTCAATGCCATGAAAGGACTTTTGATGGTTTTTTAAAATATAGTAAGTCATGAACGTTTCGAGGCAGAAAATGCATTGGTATCGACGTTCACCTGTATGCCAGATTTCATGCTTGGTACGGTACTCTGCCAGGGCAAAAACTTTATTACAGTAATGACAAGGGTAGGCCCTCTGCCAAGAATGTACATTTTCATGCCGTTTCAGACTGGATAAGGTGACATAAACCCGTTTACACACACTGCAATTGTAAACCCTCTGACTGCCACCTGTTTTTTCTACCCTCGCCATGCCCAGCCGGGCTTCTGATTGGTCCTTTTGATCTGGCTCTGGAATGCAAGGGCTGGGAAGGTCATCAAGAGGTACCTCTACTGCTTGCTTATCCATGGTTGCTACATTGTCTGAATGAATGTCCATTATTAAGGTGTCAACGGGGTCTGTTTCAGGAGGGTCTTGTATGGCCTTAGGACAGCTGTGCTCGTGGTTGCGCAACCGCTTGAGGTGCATGAACTTCCTGTCACAGAATTTGCAAAACAGATGACTGACAAAACGTCTTTTATGTACTTCCATATGGAGGGTGAGAAGAGCGTTATTGGTGAATATCTCCGGACAGTATTCACATCCATAGATTGATATGCTGTCTTCTACATGAGGGGAGAGAGTGGGTGGCTCAAACTCCATCTGAAAATTATCCGTGGTTGCCACATCATCTGTGTTCTTCTCTGGTTCAGGTTCTGTGTGAAGTGGTGGTGGTGCAATGACTACAGATGTCATGCAGGAGATAGAACGGTCTGCTACTGGGCAATTAAGATCTGGAATATCTGTGAATTGTTGTGAACCTTCGGTAGAGGTAGTATTTCTATCTAATGTGCCTCTCAACCTATGGCGTTTTTTCAGTGGGCCTATATTCTGGATGGCCAGTTGCTTTGTCTGTAGCTGTGAGGGCTTTGGTCCCTTTTTACAGTCTTTCTGGTTGTTGTCTTTTTGCTCCTCAGTCTGGTTCACTGCATATGAGTGTTCAGACAGGGCATGTGGTGGCTCATTTGTTGCAGTGAGACAAGAGATGATGGGGCAACTAGCTGGGACTTGCCCCACGTCTGGTGACTTCCTCTCCCCATCAGTTGGAACCAGTGGGGTGAAGGGGTTGTTTCCGGGCCCTACTTCAGTGATAGAGAAAGCATTGGTGATCCGTGGCCCTGTGGTTGTGTTTATATCCACAGGCCTGGACGGCTCCTTCTTGGTGTTCTTTGGCACTGGGCCCTGGCTGGGATCTATATTCATAACACCTCTGACCCGCATCATCTTGGAAATGGTAGAGCTTTGTCTATCCTGTTCTGAGAGCCTCTCTAAGAAAGGAATTCCTAGTCTTTTCCCAGCTGCCACTAGGCTCCTTGTTTCGTCCGCACCAGCCGACGCCACTTTAGAAGAGTAGATGAAGTTGAGGATACTGGCAAACACTTCAGACTTCAGGTCCACTAACTCCAGCACCTGGCTGGAGCTCCAGGTTTGGGAGGCCATCAAGGCGTTCCTGAAGTAGCCACTGCAGGCCGCTAAGATGTTCCTGTGGGCCCTGAACTTTACATCCTCCACAACGATGGTCACGTCGCAAAAGAGGCCTTCAGAGCGCTGGTCATTGAGTTTGCTCAGCACAGCATGGGGGTGAGTGCTGTCCATCAGGTCTTGAGTGTAGGGTGACACTACAGTCATCTGTGAAGAGATCAAAAGTAGTGTTCAAACAAATCCAACCAAAACCACCTAAATGAATGATAACATGCTTTATTTTAAATCTAATTGTATTTTGTTCTTTACTATTATACATATTTAAAGTTTAATTTATAGCTGGTCTAGTGTCATGCCCTCTAGTGTGCTCATTGTGTTGTGGTTTAGTTTGAAATGTTCTATATGAACAAAGTTGAATGTGATGTAGATGAAGAAGCTGCTGAACCTTTCAATTGAAGTGGATGTGTTATTTACAATGGAAGGCTGTGAAGCTACTTTAGTTTTTGTACACTAGATGGCAGTAATGTCCTAAATACCGAGAAAATGTCTGCCATACTTGGTGAACGTGGATATGTTATGCCCTTTTGTTATTGTCTTATAGTCAGCCCTTCTTGTGGTAATACTCAGGAGAATAACATTCCTTTGTTATTGTTAATATTACCTATATATCTTCTGCTAAGATACTTATTTGTTGGTATAATAGGTTGTTTTGGCACATGATTAATCCATAGTCCCTCTTGTAACAAGATATGCCTTAGTTTACAGTCACTGAAAGGAAATAAAAGAAAAACATGTTAAACAGTGATGATAAACCCTCCTTGACGATTGACCTGCACCTGGTCTGCGTGGGAGCTAAAACATGCTGAAACATCTTCATCTTGGGATGATTTCATCACTATTTTTCTTGTTTCTTTAGGTTGCTTCATTGTTTCAAATTGAACCCATCACGGAAACCAACAAGCAGCCATCTGCATGCAGCCAATTTTACATATTAGACAGTGGTTAAACATTGGTGAGTCATCTGTTTCCATTTTAATATACCTTTCTTTCATTCATTACTAGTACGCAGCAAAGGGACACATTGATTCTTCCACCCACATATCTTTATCAGATCAAACAGATAACGCAATGAACTAAACAACAGACAAAAGTTGTTGTTAGCCATTAACATTGTAATGACATGCATGTAACAGCCATAGATTAATGGTTTGAGCCTTGAAGTCTACCGTTTAGTACATTTCTCTAACCTTTACCTAACAGGATGGTTAGTTGATGGTAAATTCTAAGCCAAAGTACCTGTAGTTTGACAAGGGTGTTACGGCAGGTTCAAATTGAGTCATGTCTGATTCGGTGTGCAGTGAGTCAATACTTGAGTGAGTCATCGAACATGCCTCACAAAAGATACAGACTGTTTCATTAAAGCAAGAAACTTCTTTCTTGTGGCGAAGTTTAAAATAGATTGGCTCTCTGCATTTGATTTCGCTATTTTGATTAATTAGATCACCCATTTTGTATTCTATTGATCCACTGGATCACTCATTTCCTTTTGGATTTTGCAGTGTTTATGATCTCAGAGTTGGTAAGATAGGTGCTCAGTTTGGTGGAATAGCATTATATAGGGAGATTCATTTGTTATATTGACTGAATTATTGACTAGATTAAATCCCAAAATTGTTTTACTCACAAACCTATGCTTTGGTTTGTCTGCTTGATAATAAGAGTACCAGATAGAAGTAATTAATCGGACAGTATAAATTTGGTTCAGGCAAAAAAGTCTCAAAACATTTCTAAAGAATTTTTAATAGATGCATACCTCAATAGTAAAAATAAAATCAATATTGAATGCCATCCAATGTGGATGTTTAACATTTTTTGTTTCTAAATTATTTGTTTATTTGTATATTATTAGTTTGCGCAGGTACCCCGAGAACAACATGGCCGTCAGTATTTACAGTCTCCAGTGACTAAAACCACAACCAGCCTCCTACCTCCCCCTCACACAGGCCTCCGTTGTCATAGCAACATGCTATGGCGCAGCACTTATTCGGATTTAACCCAGACGGAAAGTGAATGCATTAGCTATCCTCCTGTTTCATCCCCTCTCCCTTTTCTCTCTCTTTCAGTTTTTTTTATTTTTTTTACTATAGTCAACCTGACCTGTCTAAGAACCTGCATCATAACAGTAGTTTGTTTCTGGTTCCTGTTTGGATAGTTAAATGCCTGTTTATATCTGTTCCTTTGTCTGCATGCTGTCCAAATGCAACCCCGTGGACTTATTAGTATTTAGTATTTCCGTTAACAACCCGCATTACACTTTGGTATTTTTTGCTGAATTCTCTGGTTTTATTTGAGCATTTTCACCTTGATGTGTCCTTTGCGTAGCTTTTTTATGAGACAGTTTTCCGTTGATCAAATTTGTCCCCAATCATCTGGCTACTTGCTACCAACCACTAAGCGGAAAATTTGAAATTTGTCATGAGCGGACATGTTTTGCCACACCCAAGCATATCGTTTTTCTTTAAAATATATTTGGATATATTATATTTAAAATAACGTTCTCTGACCTAGTTATAATGAGAGAAAAATATGACGAAGAATTTTTTTAAATACAACTACAAAACGTATTGCCATACAAAACTGTATATACATATAGGGAAAACATGCAAAACATACCTTTTTAAATCTGAGAATACGATGCAGGAAACACAGGAAAAAGAAAACATCAAACAATATCCCTCTTTCACAGCTTTACATGCACTCTACGCTATATTGCAACCAGTTTCGCGTATCAAGGCAAAATAAGTTATTTCTTTCTGTGATGGTCGCTGAACAGTGGTGCTGTCAAAAGCTGAGCTATTTTACGTCCTTCTTCCTCTCCCTCCCTCTCTCTGTGCAGATGACTCCGACACGAATGAGTCCTTCGCCTCAAACCCTATGCACCCTGGGTCCTGGGCTAGTTCTACAACTGTCCACTTCCGAGCACCCGCTGCCTACTTCTCAGTCAAGGTGTGATCATACAGCCGCACGGCTGCAAAGAGAACCAGGGTGCTGCATGCGTGCTATCTGGGCAATGGAAGCCTTCTGCAACACAACCACGTCACTTAAAACCGCAACTTTTATTAAGGATGGTAGAGGTAGGCTGTAGTGCGATTGCGGGGAGCTGCGGGCGCTACAAAACACACCAGCGCTGCAAGAGGTAGACAGAGCGTTGTGCTGCAAGGCTGGCAACGATATTCGCCAAGGACTCCTCTGCTGAGCCGTTCCTACACTGCTCACACCTTCTCCGCTCAGACTCATCTCGACACAGACGTCTCTCCGTGCCGATCAAGGGTGATAGTGCTGTGATGTGGATCGCAATAAACTCCAGATCACAGATAAACAACCTGTGCATTGGCTGCATTACATAACACCATCTGTTTCCTGCCCATGCACAGAGGGCAGAGTCTCTTTGTCTGTACAGCTGCATCTCGCAGTCAAACCATCACCATGATGCTTACATATTTATGCACAGCACATGCATGCACATGGGGAAAATATCCTACTATATTATATATCTTTAATGGAATCAGGATTGCAAAAATCTCTCGACCAATTGTGGTTTTAGGTGAATGTGTGGGTAAATGAAATGCGTTGTGCCATTACCAGCAGAAGCTGTAGCTTTAACCAATGGTGAGGAGGCTGATTAATGCAAAAGCAGTAGATGCGTCACACTGCAGACGAGGGGGAGGGGAAAAAGGCTGAACCAGACATGGCACTGCAAGCCTCCGACTACAATACCCATAGTACAGCAGCTCTTTTACATCCATGGATGTGCTTGGAAGGATACACAACAAAAGGTTGTTGCTTGAACAACAATCTATGTCCACTTCATTTTGGCAAGGAAATGTGTCAAATGTACCTGCCGGGTCTCCTGTTGTCTCTCTCTGTTAATGTGTATTACCATTATTAGCAATAGGTTTGTGATTACGGTGCATATCATAGAAGCCACTTGAGTGGATTTTTATGTTCGTGTCTGTTAGCCCTATTTCGTCCTGGTCACCTGAGTTTTCTCAAGGGTGTGCACGGGTACCAGCCGGTGCACTTTCCTTGGTAACAGCTTTCCTGCTAGTGTATCGAACAACAAAGACATACCAACACAGCAACACAGTAAAGCTCCCAACCCTTTAGCCTACTGATCATATGGTAATAGGCTACCCCCTCAGGGTTTTATTAACAAAGCCTGGTCCAGACCGCTGTGTATCCCATGACTGTGCTGAATGTATTCCTGTTCTCGATTAGAAAATTAATTAGGGTTATCCTCAGTGTGGCATATTGTGCTGGATGCTTTCTTTTATGTGCATACATGTAATTAGTTGGGATCAGTTATTAGGATAGTAATGTTTGTTAAAGGGCAGACACAAAACACATAAAACATAATCTATATTATAATATTGCTGTCTTGACACAAGCAGATCTGATCCTCATAGAAGGAAGGTCCACAATACAAGGCTGCACAGGTCTCATCCTAATATTCAAGACATGAGCAAACCCATATTACATTTAACTCTCAAACCTCATCCCATGTAGCACTTGAGTTACAGAGAGCACTCATGCACTTATTAGCCTACCAAAACTCCTGCTCACAGATCCTCTTGCTGGCCTTGTCGCTGTGAATGAGCGCCCTGGTGCTTTGGAGAGAGTTGAGTGAAGGGAAGAACAACTACCAAATATAGTCCTTAGTTCCGTTGGCCTTGTTTAGGAGCTCTTCCCCACCTGCCTCTTCACTGTTGTCATCCAGTAGCAGTCCGTGGTCTGAGACTCCTCTGTCTTCTTCCTGTTGTTCTACTGCCTTCTGGAGGTCACTGACACTGCTGCATCATACTTGCTGCGTCACTGACCCACAAAGAGGAGGGCGGATGAGGCTAAGGCAGGGAGGAGTGTTGAAGTGGTGAACAGGATAAGCAGAAAAGAGCTCAAAACAAACAAGCTAGTAACTTTGCTTCGGTCTGGGGCAAAGTGTCAGACTCTGTGGTATTCAGGAAGTAGGTCCGTGAGGCAAATATTTCATTATGTAATGAATATTTCCTCTCAGACTCAACAGAGCTGAAAAGGTTGGTGTTCAGTGTCTGAAGCTAATTATAGGCCGTAGACTCGCTCAGGTCTGTATACTGTCATGGTAGTGCCTCAGATGATAGAACGCCTAGTTTTTCACATTGACCAGTTTTACTATCCATAATGTCATTTTTGTAGCATTTTTAAACAAAGAACAAATTAATAAAACATATGCTGAATGCAAAGCAACATACGATTTGTATTCCGTTTTTGAGTTCTACTTTTACTTATTGATATGCAAGGTTTGGCGTTGTACCCATTAGAAAAGTGTGCATACCTTTTATCTTAACTGTCCCTCTTGTATTAATTTCAGATACAGTAGAACTGGTCTGGAATCATGTCCTCAGGTCTGTTTTGGTGCACGTTTGAAAAAAGAGTGTTGTGCTCCAAAGGTCTATGATGACGAGAATTACATCACTTGCTTTGCACCTTGCACATGTCACCCAAGGTCCTGTTTGCTGATATTCACTGCTGCCGTGCTCCCTCTGCTGTGTATTAGAGTGAGTGCAATGCAGTCTACTGAGCCGTTCTAAAATCACATCCGTTATTGCAGGCAGCTGAATGGGGTACCATAAGCCCTCACCAGAGGGCGCCCGAGTTCTTCCGTTACCTTGTTCAAACAGGAAGTCTTTGTGTCATGTAACCTTTGACCCTGACATCATAACTAGTATTTATATTACATTTATCCAAATGTATAGGTATATTCTTGAGATATTCTTACAAATATTGTGTTTATTAAAAGAAACGACAATATGTAGTGGTTTTATTAATTGTATATTTTGTATATTTTAATTACAATTCAAAGCCTCCATGTAAGTTATCTTGGAACTTTAAACAATGAAACTTTTATTAAGACACTGGGTTATTTATTAATTAACTGCAAAGCATACAGCCCAATCCCATGCGATTAGGTCAGGATAAGGATAAACATTACATTTTCCTGTTCAATGCTTTTCTTTTGAGAAAAGGGTAGAGTAAAATTTTCTCCAGCCCATGGCACTGGCTAGGCGGACCATGTCAGGTCTGAAGTCAACACAGGTAGTCCTCACTGTCTGCTCCCAAAACTTCTCAGAATTGCAGAGCTGAGACATTCCAATCAAACATAATGTATTATGTACAGTATGTAATACAGTAGGCCTATGTATTATGTAGGGTAGGAATGTTTCTGCATTCATATGAGTTCAAACTCTCAACATAAACATAAGTCTCAATTGAATCAAACAAATATTTGTTAATGCATAATGAGAGGCCCTCACCTTCTGGAAACTAACTGTGGTCATTGCAAGCTGTGCAACGTCGTTAATTGGTAGGTAGGACATGATTCTTAGCAAGAGGTCATCTGGCATGCGCTCCAGATAGTCAAAGTCTCCTTGACAGAGTCCAATAATGTACTGTAGGATCCTCTGTCCGAAAATCGTACTGACCAATTCTGAAGGAGTAACATGGAAAAATAGCCCTCAACTCGTCTTAGCAACGCTAAGTTTCATTTTCTACATAATTACATGACAAACAAAATGAAAAAGCTATATATAATTAATACTTATATTTCTAAAGTGACATTAAATATGATACAAAACATCTTACGCTGCAGCTTGATGTCATGGAGGAAATCTTCCTGAGTTTCCTTCAACTCAGTGGGTGCTGCCCCTCTTAATTCAATTCGTCGGGAAATCTTCCATGTTCTCAAAATCACCTATAGTATTAAAGACCATATCTCATTACATCTTTGCTGGATGATCGCTTCTAATATATAGCCTAACCCTAAACCAAATTTGAACAATACATATATATTTTCAGGAATTTCACATGTCATTTATGCATATAACATGCACTGATTTAAAGAAATGCATAATTACATTAATCAGTTTAACTTGAAAACACAATTGGGATGTCTTCTTGGCTTCATAGAAGCAACATGTTGTTTTTTCTTTACTTAAAAGGTACTTTGTTCATCATTTTGGATTTTTTCTTATTTTCAGTTATTTTGAAAGTAACGTTAATTGCCGGGGGTGCAGAAGCCATGGCAAATCATCAACGTTATCTAATTTAACTACGTTGCTCTCCGATTCAGTATGTTATAAACCTACCAACCTCGGTTTTCGTAACAATTAGTTGAAAAAAGTCTTTTGAAGGAGATGGCCCCTGGCCATTTACTTCAAATAATGTACCCTGCATCAACGACGCCATCTTTAGACGCATAACCGTAACCATAGCAACTGAATAAACTGAAATACCAAACGATTCGATTTAATTGAAGACAGATGTTAATGCTGTTGTCCATGTATTGCAAATGGTGACTGCCCTAATTATTATTCTGGTTTTCAACAAAAAATAAGATCCATTTGGGACTGTGTGTGTTTTAGGGGTAGCGACCCAGCGGACTAATAGTTACTGTTCATATTATGGTGACGTTACCTTAGATTTCGTCTGATGCTCATTTATGTAACACAAATCTCACACAAAGCTTTCGCATAGACTAAAAAGACATTTCAAGTCGCCTACTGGAATGCTAGCACGATCCAATTGGACACATCTTCAAATTCATTGTCAAAGTAGTGCTAGAGCGGAGGGATCAGGCGGAGGTATATTGCAGTTGCAAACCCCTCAGCTGATGTGAAACTAGCTGGGTTAGAGAGAAAGAGGAGCTGGTGCACTGTCTGTTACAACTACAACACTGGAACAAATAGGTAACAAAACACCCTTTAAGTATTATAATGTAGTGACACTCCCGTCAACAGTTATTTTTACCTTTATGGTTTTATGACATTTCAGTATGGTGGTGGAATTTAGAGTTCGGGTTGCGAAAATATCTCGATTCCCGTTCCTGCTTTCATGTTTTTTTGTGTATCTGTGAGATTCAAGCAGGGGAAATCAGAGGCCATTTCTTTTTGTCAGCTAACATTATTGTTAGCTAATAGCAAAATACAGAATTTTAACATTGTTTGCGGAATAGCTCACCAAAGATTGACGTCGTGGCTTTTGTCTATTGTGTACGTTTCGATGTTGTAAGAGTCGTGTTGGTCTTGTGTCGAGTTGGCAACATTTAAACGCTTTAGCCACATCGAAGCTAAGTAGTTGGGATGCCAGTATGAGCTGCTAACGTTCTTCTTCAATTTGACGTTTTAACGACTCGTGGTCTAAAATAATTGGTTATTTAATAGGTTCAAATTTATAGGCACGATATATTTCTACAATAATAAAACGAAATAGAACATTGATGTAGTTTACTATCATTTTGCCGTTTACGTATAAGCTGTAACGTCAACAATCTGAAGTATGGACATGGGACAAAGATTCGCTGACTAGTTAGCTTAACTGGCTAAGTTAAAATTAGCGTTCTAATTAAAGCTAACAGTTCGATAACTAGCATTTGTATTTGATGTTATTCCTTGTAGATACCGCTTATTTAAATGACCTGACTGTTAACGTTACTGGTTGGGCAAGTGCCTTGGTAATTAACGTCATCAATATGTGATTGTGCTATTATTATTGCTAATTGGTTAGCATTTGTTAAAGGATGGATAAAACAGTTCCGAGCGACGGTTAGCAGTTACAAGAACAAGCTAAAGCAAACATGCGTGATATTTGGAGCTAGTGATAGCCACATACTCTGTTGTATTTACGTTGACAGTTTGTAAGATTCGTTCTGGGCCTGTCAGCTAACAGCCCGACCAACAGTGGTAGATATTCCGGGTTACAAAACAACTATGAAGCTTATTTAACATCGAGTTATATTATTTATCTTGTGTCACGTTATTATTGTATCGTGGTCAACTGAAAAAGTATCTCTTTCAGTGGTAGATTGTTTCCGGACAGTTAGCTTGCCAGTTAGCAAACGTCCGCTGGTTCAGTGAACGGCTGGTGCGAAGACAGTCAGACCGATGCTGCCATTTTCGATGGGGAATCTCAGGTGATCTTAATGGTATCTTACCACACAAGGGGACCTCATAGCCATTGACGTCAAATCTACTTGAGAAGTAGTGTAGGTATCGTACGACCCATATAGGTTATTGCATATAGATTTAATGATGGATTTAGTTGACTGTTGTGCTTAATATGTTGACACTTATTTGCCAACTACGCATTTTCGTGTCACCACTGCCAAGTTAGCCAACGTAACTTCATTGTAGGGATCGCTTTGGTTTTGTTTACTAGTTTTACAATGTATTTACATTAGAATATCATTAATACAACAACCACGCGTTTATATTTGTAGGTTGTTCTATGTTTTTTCGATTTATCCCGATGCGATTTGGCCACTGTCAAAATGTATGGGATTAGATTTTTAGTCGCTACTCATGCTAGCCGGTATTGCTAGCATAGTACGTCAGAAATGTAGGCCTCTGTAAATCATGATATTAAAGTGTTTATTGCAGTATTGTTATTTAAATGTGGAAGTGGTGTGATATTTGTTTTCCTAAACGCATAATCTGTTTTGTTAAGTAAAACGTAACGTTGTGGCCGAGTGTAATAGATCAGTTAATATAATGAAGGAATAAACAAAGACTAGGATGCACTGTCAGTACAGGCCTAAAATGGCCCTGTGAGCTTGCCAAATGTGGCGTATTTTTATGATCAATGATATAATGATTTTAAGTCTTAACAGTCATTTACAAAGATGCATGTAGCAGTAAGCCATTAATTCACAAGGGATTTGGTACAGTACACATTGTTTGATCAAACAATTTCTGCAAAATGGGGTCAGAATTTTAATTGGTTATGAAAATATTGGTTATAAAAGTTATGAATATTATTTAAAAAGAATGTATTTAAATTTGTGTGGTTTAGTTATTATGTTGGTGAGGTGTTTTCTTTTAATAGTTCCTTTGATACTGCCTCATTCTACCTTTTGTGTCAATATTTAAATTAATTTAGCTTTCTAATTGTTATACAATTTTGTTGTAGTAGATTATTTTCACCCCCCTCCCCCTTATGTACAATGTCATAACTGTCTTTATCACAGTCTATAATGATGCATTCACATTTGTTTCATTCTGTCTTGAATCCTAGAATTGTCTGTCTGTTTTGAAATTGTACATTTCGAAGTACACTGATTGGATCAACACTTGATTGATCCGAAGTGAATTGATAATCACCAACTGCCTTAAACGTCTTAAATGTATTTTACAGCAGTGTATTATTTTATTGTGGGTGTTTTTTATCATCTGATCATCCACTCAGCTGATATTGTTTCTGTCTCCTTTCTTTCCAGTGAATGGTAGTGTCTAGAAAGGGTATGTCCCTTCAGGAGAGAGGTGCCAATGTCCAACCGGCCTAATTCCAATCCAGGGGGGTCACTGCGTCGTTCACAGAGGAACACTGCTGCGGCCCAGCCACTAGACCACACAGTCGCAGGAAGGTGAGTGACCCTCCTGCTTAGTAGACCTCATAAGTGGGACACCTGTTGGGAGTTCTGTAATAAACTATCTTTGGGAAAATATTTTGTTGGATTATCCTTTATTAACAACTGTGTATATTTTAGGGTTGAAAACATGGCCCTCATTTGAATTTCTGTAACTGTTGTTTTCTAATAACATTTTACATTTTGCTAGACTTGAGCTATGACCATTTGCATCTCCGATTCTCACAAAGTTAGTGCAATTCTTAGTATTGCCCACCTCAAAGATGTTATCTATTCCAATACCTGTGCAATTCACCACAGTTTACAACTGTGTTGTAGTATGTCTCGTCGTTGGAGATGTATTGTCACTTTTCAAAAACCGTAAAGAATCATACATTCAGTCATAAATGATTGCAAGTTTAGTCTGGTCATGACATCAAGCAGCATTAGGGCAGAGCCAATTAAAGGGATGTACCAAGCCACTTGACAGCAGGTAAAGCAAATAATTTGAGCCTAAAGCTCAGGAAAAGCTTGAACTAGAAAAAGTATTGCTAAGAAAAATCACTGTACCCAAATCAATTTGACATACAAATACACAGGTAATAATCTCAAGCCAGTGGTGAAGTCACTATTATGATGGATGATTTATGTACATAACCCATCGATCCATTTCCCCATAGCGGAATCAATGTATACTGCAAGTCCATATATGTGGATTTATGAACATATTTGACAACGCGATTTATTGAATTAAAATTGTTTTGCAAATCTGAATTATTTTTACAGTCCAATATATAAGTTGGCTATTTGGATCTCAGTTTAGTATTTGGGAATTGTAGAAACTGTTCTTTTGCTGTTCTACACATGGCCTTTTTTATGTCTAAACTCTTAATTGCTCTCGATCTGCATTTTAAGATGTATTCATGTGTTCCTCTAATCTGAATAAATGCAAATATCTGTGGTTGCTATAAAATCATGATTTTAAGAACACATTGTTCCTTGCTCTTCAATTTCAACCTTACAGGTTGCAGTCAGAGCAGGTCAAACTTAAAGCAAATTCCCCTCCTGATAGTAGAAGACCAAATTCTAAGGCTTCCAAAGCCACGACTAGCTCAGCCTCTGGCCAGTCCAGAGGGCACAGCTCAAGAAGGTACCGTGTGTGTGTGTGTGTGTGTGTGTGTGTGTGTGTGTGTGTGTGTGTGTGTGTGTGTGTGTGTGTGTGTGTGTGTGTGTGTGTGTGTGTGTGTGTGTGTGTGTGTGTGTGTGTGTGTGTGTGTGTGTGTGTGTGTGTGTGTGTGTGTGTGTGTGTGTGTGTGTTCATTATAATATATATATACTTTCTTTTTAATGAACCGCATAATCCACACAGCTCAGTTAATTATGAATGTACCGTGTTATTGACCATTTTGCTGAATAAGGCATGGTACTCTGAGCGCAAGGTTTGGTGATCGCCCCGCTGACATGGTTCCTTACCGTTTCTTTATTTTTCTGTCCTACAGAAGCGGCCTTTCTCTATCCGTGGCTTCCTTTGTGCTGCCAGACGACCCAGAGGCTGCAGGGACATCCCAACAAGAGCGACCAGGCCACCAATCGAAGAGTGAAAGCACCCGTGGGCTGAAGCGAAATTCGGCTCCAGACCACGTCAGCACCTACTTACCCACCCCTGCCAAAAAATCAAAATCTCTGCCACCTCGCAGAGACAATACACTTGAGACCAAGAAGAGCTCAGCAAAGTCCAAGAAGAGACCCCTTGCACCGGAGCCACCTGCACCGCCAGGTCGAGGGCAGGGCAAGAAAAGCGGGGCCGCCGGGGCCTCTCCGACTCTGAAACGGAAGAAAGCGGACCCTCTACCCGGTTTGAGTAGCACCACTGGGTCCCTCCCCAACAGTATTGAGGGCAGAACTGCAAAACCCTCCAAGCTGGCGTCAAAATCGGCAGCCTCAGCCAAAGCTGGGTGTAGCGCCGTGACGGACTCCTCCTCTTCTGCCTCTACATCTTCCTCCTCCTCCGCCGGCACCAACAGCGCCGCCCCACAGGGTGCCCGGGTCAAACAGGGAAAAGACCAGAACAAGGCACGCCGCTCTCGTTCAGCCTCTAGCCCCTCCCCTCGCCGCAGCACTCGGGACAAAGAGCAATCTAAGGCTGCCGGATCTTCCAAATTTGAGTGGGCAGCCCGCTTTAACCCCAAAGTCAATCTGCCAAAGCCCAAACTGTCCCTGCCCGGGTCCTCTAAAACTGAAACCTCCAAACCTGGGCCGTCTGGACTACAGGCTAAACTTGCAAGTGAGTTACACCTTCTGCCAGGATAACCCCTTATTTCCAGGACTGTCTCCTTGCTATTCTTAAAAAAAAAAAAAATACAAATATTTATATGGATCAAAATCATTTCACACACACATTTTCCACAGACCTCTAGGAGCCATTTTCTTTCCTCAACCAGGGATATGCATTTGTACTTGACAATATTTAGTTTAAAGAGTCAGCCCTTTAAGTGTTTGTATTACAGGTTACTTATAGTTTAGTTTTAGTAGTTAGGCTTAGCACTATTCTTAAGATGGTCAACATTGTGTTCCTTGAAGTTCTTCACCACCGGGGTTAAATATCACAGTAGTGGTCCCAGCAATGTTTCAGCTTGGGTTACAGCATTCAACTCTTGTCCACTGGGAGCTGATGACGCTGCTTTTGACAGGACACATTACAGTGCAACTAGGTGGCTCCAATAATGCATATGGGTAGACGTGTGTAAAGTTAAAATGAAAAGGTACATTCATTTAGAGAAAAACATACCACCTCCAAGCATGTGTAACTGATATAATGCGCACGGATTATAGGAAAACCTTTTTTCAACCTTTTCCCAATACACACGGTCAACGGTGTGTGTGCATGCTCACATGACACATGTAGTTCGTTGGAGGGGGTTGTGGGGCTAGCTCAGATTTCATACGGAGTACCAGTAGCCTGAAAGTGGACAATGTCTAAATACTGTCTAGTTGCTCAACAGCCTTTCTCTTGAATAAATGGAGTGAACAGGCAGCTGGAGCTGTATATTTTGTATGTAATAATGGAGTCTTATGAATGCAAATGGTGTCCCCCACAACATAACAGCTCACTTTATTGCAGAGCTTCTGTTATCCATACTCCTTTTTCAATTTGTATAGTTTTAAGAAGAAAGTGGGCCTCGTATGTTGTGCATATGCATACATTTTGCACCAGAAAGAAGGATTTTGTCCCTACTGGATGGAAAAACAGGTTGTTTTGAACATTGTGTATAGCATTAGCATTTAGCCTTTGCTCATGTGCTCAATGCGCCAGCATGCCGTTCTGGGGTCTGTAGGTCAGGGGATATCAAGGCAGGTGTAGGATGCCATGTGGCGGGAGTCCATGTGGACAGACCCCTCCTAAGTTAGACTGTGTGTTTCAGCAGATGACGTGCAGCACGTATAAAGGTTAGGGAAAGGCTTACTATCACAGGCAAAGGAGAGGAGCAGTTGTACATTTCTCCAGCTTACAAATTGTATTTTATTTTAATTGTAGTAGATGGTTTCTCACAATTATCCCACACAAACACCTAAGATATGTCCCTTTTAAACTCTGCAAAGGTGAGTACTACCACTATGCATGTGTCAGTGGTGTGCTATGTAAACAATTGCATAATGCCATTTTCATGAAGCAAGTGCTTGGGCTGTAAGAGCATCACCGCTACCTATTAACGTGCCTATAGACGGCATGTTCTCGTATGGAGAAGCATATACATCCTGCACAACATGGCACGTTTGGCAAAGTGTCTTTTTTTGGCTGCCTTACATTCCTTGAATAATCTTGTTGCAAAAGGGATTGTGTTGATGGGATGATCTGTGGTTAATAAGGCTTAACTTTTTTGTAATTTTCAGTTCAAATATCTTATTGCTCAAGTTTTGTTTCCATTTACCTACAGCAAAATATGGTCTCAGCAAAATATGGTTAATCAAATGCATGAAATGGCAACTACAAGGGTATTTCTGTAATTCATCTTTACACATAATCAAGAATAAAGCTCCACTTTGTACACTGATGATTAGAGTTCTGTAAAGTATGTAATGCCTGGAGCCCCACTGCCAAAGGCAAACAGCTATTCCTGTTTTTAAGTGTCTGTTTGTTTTTATCATTTATAATTACTAATCTTGTGATGATTTAGAATATTTTTAAAAATATTTTGTCTTTGTGAAGTTGGTCCATGATGTACTACATAAATCACAACAGCCCATGCTTCAAGCATATAGAGAGGTAGCCGGTGCATTCAATAATAGTTTTGGTCCTTTTTGTTTGATTTTTGTTGCTCAGGTTTGAGAAAGTCCACTAAGAAGCGCAGCGAGTCTCCTCCAGCAGAGCTCCCCAGCTTTCGGCGGAGCACACGCCAGAAGACCACGGGCTCCTGTGCCAGCACCAGGTAACACAACGTACACAAGTGGTCCTACCCAGCCCTTGAGCTACCTCGCCCTATTGGCCACAGTGATTTGGTTGTTGTTACACGGAAGCGATCTACCCACTGAGATGTTGGCTCCCAACCGCTCTCTCTTCACTCTGTTCAGTCGGCGGGGCTCAGGCCTGGGCAAGCGCGGGGCAGCCGACGCTCGCCGACAGGAGAAAATGGCAGACTCTGACAACAACCAGGATGGGGCTAACTCATCTGCCGCTCGCACTGATGAGGCACCGCAAGGGGCCTCCGGTACGTTGTTCACTATGTTACAGTTTTGTTTGGAATATTTACCCATTTTCTTCGTAGTCCAAAGTAAAAAAATTTCTGGAGTAACTTTCCCCAGAACCTAGGAACCTTTTTGAAGGAATTAGGACCAGGGTCTAACTTAAGTTCCTGGGACATTTTTACCCCCCCAAAAAGTCCCTGCTTAGGGACTTTCCAAAAGTATAGGAACTTTGGAGGTTGGGCTTGAAACACTGAACATTTCTGATTGGTCGAGTAGCCTTCTCTCAGCTTTTTTTTTGTTGCTGAGTTTAAAGGTCCTCTAACATCAGGCACACATCGAATAAACGTCAAGCAAGCGTTACAATGAAGTTTACAAACAGCTGTGGGTTTTTCATACGTCCGCAGACTAATTTACCTAACATTCACGAATCCTTTGACCACGGTTGAGACAACAACGGGCTGAAGGAACATTTTAGTTCCTTGAAAATAAGTTCCTGGGATCGAAAGTTCTGGGTACTTTGAGTGGAAACGTGGCAATACATTATTTTAGACTGGCTAGCCACTGCAATATAATATTCTCATTAAAAACATTTATGCTTTAAACTAGGGGTCACCCCGACTAAGATTTTGCAACGTCTAATTGGATTCGTCAGGCAATACCCATCGTCGATTGATTGTCAAATCGTATGATATATTTCTTAAAATATGCTGCTCAATAATGCAAAAAAAAGTATGACTTTAGTGTGGCTTAAAATAATAAATTGGTATATCAGGGTTTCTCACAGCTGTCTATAGGAGAGGCGAAGCGCCTCCCGTTCTGTGTTTAATATAATAGGTGCCAATGGATAGTATAGTCTAAGATCTATCAAACCATATGATTATTAAAACAGAAACTACGGAGCCTTCAATATAATTTGTAATCATGATTAATGTAATTTCTAAAACAATATAGCCTAGCACTCAAAAATATAACACATCGGTCTGGATTTGTCCATCCTGCCCCTGAAAATAATTGCTTAAGAAGTGTTTTTTTTCATTATGAAAGTAAAGAAATTGGTAGAACAAGTGCATATCGATCAACCATCTGACCAGAACTTGACAGCCCTAATCCCTACTACTGGAAGTTTAAAATACTTTTTTATGCTCACCAGCTTCTAGTTCAGTTGCTGGAGCTGTTGGCATGACTACCTCTGGAGAGAGTGAGTCAGACGACTCTGAAATGGGGAGATTACAGGGTAATGTATTTCTTTACTATTAAATAATGTAAGGTCTGTTTGTATTAAATATAACACTACTCTGTAGCAGGACACCTACTTTTCAGATGATGTTCTTCTTGAAACCTCAGACATTTACATTCCAGCTGTAGCACTGTTGCCTCTCTAACCTGCTGTCTTGGTTGTCCACAGCCTTACTGGAGGCCAGAGGTCTCCCCCCACATCTCTTTGGACCCCTTGGGCCTCGCATGTCGCAGCTATTCCACAGGACCATAGGCAGCGGAGCCAGTGAGTACTTCCTCCTCCCACTTCCGCCTGTTCTCTTCTTTCCTGTATGCTGACCTGTGAAGTAAAACTCAATTGGCAATTTGCAGTTAGTTCCTACTACAAGTCTTGCTGTTTTTTAAACGAGTAGAAGTTTACCAGACCTATGATATATATTGACCAGGTGGTCTGAAGTTCAATCTCATCAAGTAAAAAGGCTTGACCGTTTAAATGGATTTAAAAGAGGTGAACAAGAGATGCAGAAAATGGGTTAAATGAATCGATCTCTGATACTCCTGTCAACAGCATTTTCAATGTATCATTTTGAATGTGAGAAAGGTCTCAATCTGGATTGGTAACCTTTTGTTACCAATCCATTTAATTTGAGGTGAGACTCTGAATACAATAGTTTTGTCAACCTGAAATTCATGTTGGTCGAGTGTCATGCCAACCCAGGTTGATGTGTTTTCTCTGCTGTTTACATCCTGTGCCCTCTTTCGCTTCCAGGCTCCAAAGCTCAGCAGCTGCTCCAGGGCCTGCAGGCCACAGGCGATGAGTCCCAGCAGCTCCAGGCTGCCATAGAGATGTGCCAGCTGTTGGTAATGGGCAATGAGGAAACACTGGGTGGCTTCCCAGTCAAGAGTGTGGTGCCAGCGTTGGTAAGCCACTTTATCTATCGGTAACGGCTCATAGCTCGATGGAAAGCCTTCATTAGCATGATTACTTTTGCTAACCTAGCAACCACTCGGATTCATGTATGGATCATCAAACATGATTACCATTTAAAATGTTTTCATATCTGTAAAATGGAGGCAAAGCACATTTCTAAAGTAAAAAGTGTAGTTGTCTTTCAAATACATTTAAGGAAATGTCTTCAGTGATGTATATTATTGTGAACCGTAAGTTATTCTGCATGTATAGCCCATGTCCTTGGTCTATGTTTTACATTTTCTGTCTGTCTTTTACAGATTGCATTGTTACAGATGGAACATAATTTTGATATTGTAAGTATTCCTGAGATTGAATGTGTAAACATGTACTGTCCATTACCACAAAGTCTGCATTCAAACCGTCTCCACTCCATGCGCACAGATGAATCATGCGTCCCGTGCTCTCACCTATATGATGGAAGCACTTCCTCGATCTTCTGCTGTTGTGGTCGATGCCATTCCTGTCTTCCTGGAAAAGGTAAGGTGTTACTTGGTTTCGCATGTATTATCTTTCGGTGACGCCCTATCGACATGCTAATCTGCTTCTTTGAACCTATTGCAGCTTCAGGTGATACAGTTTATTGACGTAGCAGAGCAGGCACTGACTGCTTTGGAGATGTTGTCAAGGCGACACAGCAAAGCCATTCTACAGGCTGTAAGTACTGCTCTTTTCCTGCTTCCCTCTCGATCTTCACCACAGAGCTGTTGGCACACAACTATGAATGTCTCTGTAGATAGATGGATAGATCTGTCTCTCTCGATTGAATGATTGATGGATGGATAAATGGATAGTTAGACATGGATGGAGATGTATAGCCAGACACTCCCACCTCACACCATGTCAGTGATTCTGTTTGCACTGCCGTTTGTCAGTATTGTCCTGATTCACAACCCAGGGAAAATGCTTCTGCGGTGACGTCAGAAAATCATGTGGCATAGTCGCCATGTATTAGTCATCTTTGTGCTCGTCTCTTCCTACGTAGGGTGGGCTCGCCGACTGCCTGCTGTACTTGGAGTTCTTCAGCATCAATGCCCAGAGGAATGCCCTGGCCATCGCAGCCAACTGCTGCCAGAGCATCACACCCGATGAATTCAACTTTGTTGCTGATTCTTTACCGTTGCTGACTCAGAGACTCACTCACCAGGTACCCTTGACGCCAGAGGAAAACATATATAAATATGAATCATATTTAATCTATTCATATAGTAATACATTGTTGAAGTGGCATACACATGGCTTGTACTATAATTTTGCAATATTTTCACGCAGATTCATACTGTATCTTTTTTTGCATTTAATCTGTGACTTATCAGTTGTCATTTTCTCCCATTCCAGGATAAGAAATCCGTTGAAAGCACTTGTCTATGTTTCGCCCGACTGGTTGACAACTTTCAACACGAGGAGGTATGCGTAGCCCCCGACCCTATTCATGGTTGTCATACCATTGTTGTACACGGTATGCGTTTGTTATCCATTGTCCTCAGTGTGTGTGTGTGTGTGTGTGTGTGTGTGTCTATACATCTAGAACCTGCTGCAGCAAGTGGCCTCTCCGGACCTGCTGACCAATATTCAGCAGCTGCTGGTGGTGACCCCTCCGGTGCTGAGCTCGGGGATGTTTATCATGGTGGTGCGCATGTTCTCCCTCATGTGCTCCAACTGCCCCTGCCTGGCCGTGCAGCTCATGAAGCAGAGTGAGTGTTGTGTCACTGACGCTACCAAACACACATACACACACCGAGCCAAACGCATGCTTGGTCACTTAGTCAGATTCTGTTCTGCCCTCGAGCCTAGCCACTCCCATTCACCATCCTTCGTCTGGTTAACTAAGCCTGGTGTCCATATTCAGTTACAGATCAAAAAAGTTACTTAATTTATTCTTGTTATATAGGTTATGTAAGCAAGGAACTAATCTACCATTTGACTTTGTACAACACGTCCTGGACAGATTTATCATGTACAGTGGCATTTTTTTTTTCTTCTTACCAGTCTATTTAGAATTCACTAGAATGTCCTGCTAATTTAAATAAAACATGTTTGATTTAGAATGAAGTATAACGTTTGAAAATTGTTTTTGAAAAACAATGAAGTGTTTCCCTTGTTGTTCTCATGTCCTCAGTGCTAGTTGCGGTTTGACCTGCGAGAGTGTAACTTAACGTGTGTGTGTGTGTGTGTGTCACCGTGTGCGGTGCAGATATAGCCGAGACCCTTCGCTTCCTTCTGTGTGGCGCGTCCAACGGTAGCTGCCAGGAGCAAATTGACCTGGTTCCCCGCAGCCCTCAAGAGCTCTATGAACTCACCTCCCTCATATGGTAACACTCAAGAGCGTCTTCATCTCAATATGCACGGTGTCCCTTCTGTTGTCCTGAGCTCCTCCCACATAAAGGACTAATCTTAAAGCATTGTAAAACAAATGTAAAATTTTTGTTATTTTCAGTTGTCGAAATGTGGTAGCCACTGGCTAGAAAATATATATTGAAATCAGTTTATTTCAATAGATTAGCACCATCAAATCATCATTCTTCATCATCGTCACTGAAACATTATGCTTGTATTGTGGTGAAGGAGTTATGCAAGGTTTGGATGTCCACAAATTAACATGCTACATATTCCATAATATGCTACTGTGGTCATTCCAGCAACCAGGCGATGCATCCACTGACTACTTATAGTGAGATATAATCCATGGTCTAATGTATGCCCTCCAAGCGATGATCATAACCTAATCCGCCCATCTGGTGCTCAATGGTGCTTTGAAATGGAGTATGCAATCTAGAATACATGTTGGCATATGGCATCCTCCTGACCGACCCCTATTGTTTCTAAAGCGAGCTGATGCCCTGCCTGCCAAGAGAGGGCATCTTTGCTGTGGACGTCATGCTGAAGAAGGGTAGTGCTCAGGCCACCGAAGGAGCCATCTGGCAGTGGAGAGATGACCGGGGGCTCTGGCACCCTTACAACCGCATCGACAGCCGCATCATTGAGGTAGGCATGTCTATATATTGCGAACATGTGCATTCTTTTAGATGGACATTATTTATCATCAAGATTGAGCTGCGTAGATTTGGTCACTTGGTCAAATGTTAATCACGTCAGTTCAGTTATGTCAGGCAACATTCCTTGTGAGAATGAATGGCCATGATTAATAACAACTTATTTTATGTTCAAACGGTGACTGTTCCTCCTAAATGTACTTTGCTATAACAAGCGTTAAGATGCGATGAATAATCGATTGGTTCGGAGACGACCTATCCCGTTGCTTTGCAGCCGTTATTTGGGAGGGCTCTTAAATGTCCCGAATACACTGGCCTAAGTTTCCACGTGCTTCGCATTCGTTAGCGGCCGTGTACCTCATCAGTAAGTGACAATAAGTGACAGTGACGCGTGGTGGCTAAACGTGGCTATCGACTCCTGCAGACGGCACACCAGAACGGAGAGGATGAGATCAGCTTGTCTACCCTGGGACGTGTCTACACCATTGACTTTAACTCTATGCAGCAGATCAATGAAGACACAGGCACGGCACGTGGAATCCAGAGGAAACCGAATCCTCTTGCTAATCCCAATACAGGTAAGGCTGAGCCCAGTGCCAGGGTATCATGGCTAGTCGTGGGTTACGTCATTCAGTATTGTATTACAGGTGTTTTGTTTTAGCTTGCACGGAAGTAATAAAAACGACATGGCTGCAGAAAACTTACTTGAACGTTATTGGGGTTGGGGTTCCTAATGGGACTGGGCAATATGGAAAAATTTATTATCATGGAAATGTTACACAATATCGATAAATATCATGCTAATGAAGTCAAAATACCATTAACAGTCTAAATGAAGTATATGGACATTTAATACCGGATAAAACAAGAGTCCTACCTCTCCAATGTGCCATTTCTTATATTTTGATCATTTTTAGGGCATTCTCTCATAATTCATTTACACTATAAAACTGGCAATCATGAGTCCATATCTTAATTTCATGATACAATACCATACAGACAATAAACTATAATATTTAAGTATTGCCCTGCCCTAGTTCTGTCTGCTTTCTGCAATAAAAAGATGTTAACAACAGTGCAAGATGTTCACACCATTGTATCTGTACCTCCAGGGAGCCACCAAGAGGTGCGGCGGGAGGACGCACGTGCCCAGCTGATGAAGGATGACCCCGAGCTGGCCAAGTGCTTCATCAAGACCCTCTTCGGGGTCCTGTATGAGGTGTACAGCTCCTCCGCCGGCCCCGCCGTCCGACACAAGTGCCTTAGAGCCATTCTCAGGATCATCTTCTTTGCGGACGCAGACCTGCTTAAGGACGTTCTGAGAAACCACTCTGTGTCCAGGTAAGATGCGGTCCAGGTTTCCAGCTGACGGATAAATGTTATGCGTTAGAGTGAATGTACAAGCAAGACTGCTTCTCTGAGTCGGCTGCAATCTGTAGGTTCAAGTCTTTTATTGTCAGATGCACAGAATAACACCGTCAGACTGGCCACTTCAATTCTTATGACAAGTCACCGACAACTACCGAATTAGGGCATAATGTACTATAAAGATCAAATATGCTAGATGAAAAATATATAAAGATACATATACTACAAAATAATAAGTATATAACAAGGTAATTATGTTACTGATAAAATAAACTAAATCAAATTATATACAAAATCCCTACCAATTTGCTGCTATCTGCAGGTTAAAATCGGCCCTCCAAATTCACTAATTATCTCATTAAAAAATGAATTAGATCTTTGTCAATTTTCTTTAATTGAATTGATCTTCCGCGTTAAGGCTAAGCTATGCCTTAGCATAGCTTAGACTTGGGGGGACTATGCTTGGGGCTAGCCAAGCTATACTGACCTATACAACTGACCGGTCACTGCATGTCTATGCTTCCTCCTCACAGTCACATTGCCTCCATGCTGTCCAGTCTGGATCTGAAGATTGTAGTAGGGTCTCTGCAGATGGCTGAGATCCTGATGCAGAAGTTGCCTGACGTCTTCAGTGTCTATTTTAGAAGAGAAGGTAATCAATACTGCACTGACATCATTGTTATGGTTGTCTTCTCCACTAGAGACAATCTAAAGTGATCTCGGCAAGCAATTACTTCGTCCAGCGGTTTGCTGGGTTTTTTCTTTATACCCACCAGCATAAATTCAATCCATTACCCTGTCAAAAACCTTTAATTGACCATGCTTATTAGATCCCAACACCACCACACATGCATAATCACAGACACCTAACCCCAATCTAGTGGTATCCGCCTAGCAATCTATTCCATTGTAGACCAGCTTCATCAGTCACATCACTATCAAGATGGTGTCAGCCTTTCCTTGTACTCTATATAAAAGCGTTTACAATTCTTAACAGACCTGTTTTTATAGGTCATTTGGAGCCAGACCTAACCATGTATGCTAATAAACCAATAAATAAAAATACTAATAAATAATATAGTTTATGTAGTATAAACATTCTCTTACCAAACATTTTCCCATTGGTTTTTGGTCTACTAGTGATCCTCTCTGCCCCATTGTCGTTACAATATATAGTTGACTTAATGAAGTGCATCAAGCTAGCTGTGCTGTGTGTTCTATGATACTACAGGTTGTTCCGACTGAGCAACCTGATTAGACCTTTACAAAGTGATCAAATGAGCATGATGGCACACCTAGCCATCCTCAAATGAAAAGTGTCCCATCTCTGACTATTATGCTGCCATTGATTTGCCCTATAACACGGCGCTACTAGATTAAAATGCATGTGAAATCCGTGGACGTAGTTGCAAAATCTGTCCATGGATACGTCAAGATTGAGGTAGCGATGCTTTTTTGTGTTTATATCTGGTTTTTATTTGGTTTGGGAAATCCCACGATCTCTAGAAAGCATTAGTTCAAGTTAGCCGGCTGACTCGACAAATGCAAAAGTGTCTTCGTTGCAAGATCATACCTAAGGTCTGTCCTACTTGCTGGAGTAGTAAACAACCATTTGTGTTGTGTAGGAGTCCCTGGATACTTTTCGGGTAAGACCCCATGTATTTCCAGAGAAACTAACAAAAAGTCATTGCCCCAGAATATGACTTTTTATTATGAACTTATTTGTTAACTGTGGTATAATCACAATATGACACTCAAGGGTGTTCTTGACCATCATAATTGGCACTTGAGTGATGCATGCTTGCGGACCTTGTTCCTTACCGCATCACTGCCGTGGCTAGAATTGCTTAATTCTTATCACTTGAGAATGCGTTGTCAATGATTGGCTTCTCCAACGCCCTCCTCTCATCTCCACAGGTGTGATGCATCAAGTGAAGAACCTGGCAGAGTCCGAGAGCTTCCTGGTTACCAGTCCTCCAAAGGCTTGCACTAGTGGCACCGCCAGTCTTTGCACTACGACCATCAGCACCGCATCCACCACGGTGGCCACCAACGCCACCCCCGACCTGGGCTCCCCCAGCTTCCAGCACAGCATGGATGACTCTCTGGACCTCAGTCCCCAGGGGTGAGTGATGCAACGTTTTTCTCATGCGTTTTTCCCCACAGTGGGTGGAACACCATTTACTAATACTATTTTACTTGGTTCAAGGCGGTTAAGTGATGTGCTCAAGAGGAAGCGGCTACCTAAACGAGGACCTAGAAGACCCAAGTATTCTCCACCAAGAGATGAAGACAAAGTAGACAATCAGGGTAAGGCGCACCACTACCTTCCAATTATAGTTATAAATTTGCTTTACAGTACTGTAAAGAAATTATATCCACAAAGGATTCCCTGCAGTACTTTACTAGCAGTCAGTTGTAGATTGGATTCATTAGTTATGATTAAATGTTTGTTGTTAATATTTTACTACATACATTGAATGAATACATTCATGAAATAGATGAAGATAATGCAGATGTTTGAAGTTATTTTCATCATACTTTTTTTTAACATGCCAATCTCCTTTGGCTCCCCACAGCAAAGAGCCCTACCACTACTCAGTCCCCCAAATCATCCTTCTTGGCCAGTCTTAACCCCAAAACGTGGGGCAAGCTGGGAACCCAGACCAACAGTGCCAACTCTGAGCCCTCACGTACAGCCGGGGTCAGTGGCTTGGCAAGGGCGCCTCCCAAAGACTCCATCTCAAACAACAGGTACCACTGCAACCGTACTGTGTTTCTGTTGTTTGTTTTGATTGTATTAACCCCCGGCCAAGCAAAACTGAGCTCCGCGAATGCCTGGTTCGTCTTTAAATTGGTGAGGTGTAAATCTTTCTAGGGACAAGATCAAGGCCTGGATTAAAGAAACAGCCAGCAAGTTTGTGGAGCGCTACTTCAACTCTGAGAACGTGGACGGCAGCAACCCCGCGCTGAATGTTCTCCAGAGACTCTGCGCTGCCACCGAGCAGCTCAACATGCAGGTAAATGAGACCCGGAGAATGGGACGGCCACCATCACACCAACCATCAATCAAATACATCATGTATGAACGGGAAGCGAAAGCAGGTGCTTGAGAGTCCACTATGTGGGGGTTTAATCTGAAGGTGGACGGAGGCGTGGAGTGTCTGGTGGAGATCTCGGGCATCGTGTCGGAGTCGGACGTGTCGTCATTTGAGATCCAGCACAGCGGTCTGGTGAAGCAGTTGCTCCTCTACCTGACCTCAAACACGGACCGCGACGTGGTGGGCCGCGACTTGGTGGGCCGTGACGTGCGGCTCAAGAGGTTCCTCAACGTCTTCTATGGCTGTCCGGTGAGGAGAACTAAAATATTGACTGTGTAGTTGAAAAGGGAGAAAATGTGATCCGAGACAGTGTTTTGCAGAGCTTCTGGCAACGGGAGAAAACTCTTGTGCCATACTGTGTGCTGTTTTAGCTTCCCGGAATGGAGCCTGTTGGTCGTCTGGACCCATCAGAGAACGGGCCTCTCTTGGCTCTGGTGCACAAGATGAACAACTGCCTGAGCCAAATGGAGCAGTTCCCTGTTAAAGTGCATGACTTTCCCAGTGGCAACGGCAGTGGCAGCAGGTCAGTGGGTCCACTCAACTTGAGTGTTTAAATAACACTACCGCCTGTGATATTCTTTCACTTTCTCTCCTTTATTTGTAAATGTGTGTGTGTTTCGCACCCTTTTAAGGTATATGAATGGTTTTTGGTATTTTTTGTTCATCCGCAGGGGCTCGCAAGCACTTAAGTTCTTCAACACTCACCAGCTGAAGTGTCAGCTTCAGAGACACCCAGATTGCACTAATGTGAAACAATGGAAGGGGGGCCCAGTGAAGATCGACCCACTGGCCCTAGTGCAGGCTATCGAGAGATACCTGGTGGTCCGAGGTAACACTCGCACCACACTTGACCGCGGGAACCACGGATTACACCATATTGTGTAACCCGCCAAGAGTGGCCAATACGCCCGTAAAGCTATGAACCATTTTCCCCTTACATTAGCATGCACATGATTTAATATCATTAAATCACGTCTATGCTGGTGCTAACAGCTGAGGGGAAATAAACAAATGGCGCTGCAGGTTACTCACCTGGGTCACTTGATACAGGTTACGGGAGAATCAGAGAGGAGGATGAAGACAGTGATGATGATGGTTCAGACGACGAAATAGATGAATCATTGGTATGTTGACGAAAAGCCTTTATTCTTCCTAGATGGATTATCATACTCGTATTTGTTTTACTAGAGACCAACAACAGTTTGCACCTTAAGGAATCATAATCCTGTTCCCATTCCCCCCCTCCCCGAGGCTGCTCAGTTCCTGAACTCCGGCAGCGTGCGCCACAGACTACAGTTCTACATCGGCGACCACCTGCTGCCCTACAATATGACGGTGTACCAGGCCGTGAGGCAGTTCAGCCTGCAGGCGGAGGAGGAGAGGGAGTCCACCGACGATGAGGCCAACCCACTCGGGCGCGCTGGCATTTGGACCAAGACACACACCATATGGTATGACCTTACGATCTGACGATCTGAAGGCGGTGTATTGTACCACTGGATGACCACGATGTGCGTTGAGGGCATGTACATGAACCCAATCCAGGTCCTCAGCTACTTTGACACTGTATGTTTCTCACCTCTTGCCAGGTATAAGCCGGTCAGGGAGGACGAGGACGGCACCAAGGACGCCGTGGGGGGAAAGAGGGGCCGAGCACAGACCGCCCCCACCAAGACCTCCCCTCGCAACGCCAAGAAACAGGACGAGCTGTGGCATGGTAAGAACCAGTCAAAGGCTTCCCCTCAAACATTTAATGTGACCATGATTCAAACAATTGGAACCCAATGATGGCTAATGATACCACATGCACTAAATCCACCCCTGGCATTTCCAGTTTCGTGTGAATATGTTGAGCGTCCTATACTCACTGTTTGTGCCCATCACCTCTCCACCCCACCCCAGACGGAGTGTGTCCCAGCGTCGCCAACCCCCTCGAGACATACCTCATTTCAGAGCCTCCAGAGAACATCACCTTTGAGGACCCCTCTCTGGAGGTCAACCTGCTCCTGAGGGTGCTGCACGCCATCAGCAGATACTGGTTCTACCTGTATGAGGTACGTCTCTAACCCACACTGACTCACTTTCTCACTTGCATACATACATGCATGCTTTCTTGGGTCAGACGGGAAACTTTGTAAATGATTTAATGTGGGGAGAGAGTCGTCTGCAGCAGTCATGTACATATAGACGCTACATTGACTGCCTGGGCCCTTTGCTATGATACGTTGTTATTCAAGGTTATTCAATCTACATGGACTTCAAAAAAAGAAATGCATATATATATTGTATATGTAATATGATTCAATATGAATATAAATACGACTCATTGAAATCAGTTGAGAAATGTAAACATTATAGTGCTTTTTATTCAGAAAAGGCGCAGCTTCCGCTGTTTTTACTTGTATTTGTTTACAAACCTGTCGTGGCCACCAATATGGCGACGGCATTGACGAATCGCAGCAAACGGGCCGAAGCAGATCCAAAGTTTAATGCGGCGGCTATGAATATGTCTTTGAGAGAAAAAATGGCTGTTTGCTGGTTTGATAATGTGTTTTCACTAATGGGATGCTTTTGTTGAGGATATGCATGCCATAGGTTTCACATCCAATTAGCTAATAGGGACGAATAAATATATGGCATGCATACTGTCAAAGATCAAGATCCAGCAGCATCAAGAGTCGAAAGCTTTTGCCAAACAAATCGGAGATTTGGCACCAGATGAGATGGCCTTAGGAAGTTGTTGAAACACATTGCGGGCTCTAAAAGTGTTGTTTGTGTTTTCAGAACGCTGTGTGTAAGGAGATCATCCCCACCAGTGAGTTCATCAACAGCAAGCTGACGGCCAAGGCCAACAGACAGCTACAGGACCCGCTGGTCATCATGACGGGCAACATTCCCACCTGGCTCATAGAGCTCGGCAAGACCTGGTAAGTACATTAATATTGTAATTAGACCTTTAAAGCATTGGACCGTTATTGATGAGTTTATAACCATTTAGTCATTCAGCAGGCACCTTTTAATCCAAAGTGATTTGCAGTGATTTCTTTGTTTAAATATATTTTTTGCATGTCCTTAATGATCAGGGAGGGGTTGGGTATCTGCAGACGGGACTTTCATCTTCAACTGAGTGCAAGTTTAAATCTAAACATGTCCTCTCTCTTCCCTCTGCTTTCTTTGTATCTCCCTTCCTCCTTCCATCAGCCCCTTCTTCTTCCCGTTTGACACTCGACAGATGCTGTTCTACGTCACTGCGTTTGACCGAGACAGAGCCATGCAGCGCCTACTTGACACTAACCCTGAGATCAACCAGTCAGACTCTCAGGACAGCAGAGTTGCACCCCGTCTTGACAGGAAAAAGGTGTCATGCGTTGCCATAGTGATTGTATTCAGTAGCAATTTTTTAAATGGAATATACCACTTCCCTGCCAATGCTGTTAAAACCGTCCTCTCTAATCTTGCTGCTAAAATCTATGGTCTTGGTTATGAGCTCTTAAGTCTTAGGCCTCGGTTACACTTTTGTGTTCGGATGCGCCAGATTGGAACACTGACGTTGACACTTGAACGTGACCGGATCTGTGTTGGGACTTTCCTGCAAAAATAATTCCTGTTAAAATAAATCTGCTGAAATGGCTTTTGGTGGAAAAGAAGCTCTTATGATGTTCTTGCGGTTTCAAGTGGTATTTAATAGTCAAAAGCCTTCGCAATTGCGCTGCCATGCATTGTTTTTGCGAGGTAGGGTAGGCGGAATTCCCCAGCGTTCGACAGGTTTTACAATGAGGAAAGTAAAATGTCACAGCAGCATTTCCCGCTCTGAATTTGAGATGTGACGTGTAACTAAAGACGCGATCACCGGTGTGAGTCCCAGAATGTTCAGCAGTGTTAACCTGCCCAGGAGACGGAGGACAATCCGGGCGGGCTCAGAGTAGGTAAGTGTGTGGAATTGCTGTCCACACACTATGCAATTGGATCAGAATGTGAGCCTGACCACCTCGTGATGTGGTTTATCACATTGGATCAGGACTGTCCATACCTGACAGTTAATTCGTACTGCTCTGGTTGGATGATAAAAGTCTCATTAAAATGACAAGCGTGACCGAGGCCTTAATCGCCTACCTTCAATATTTCTCATTTAATACAGATGGCAGTATAAAAACTATAGGCTTACCATGTGAGTGTAACGAGTATGGTTATTATTTTTCAGCTGAGGCTTCTGGGAATTAGACTTTCATTGTTAATGTGTTAATACCATTCCATAACGATGTCGGTCTTGTTATCCCTGCTTCCAGAGGACAATAAACCGCGAGGAGCTGCTCAAGCAGGCAGAGTCTGTGATGCAGGACCTCGGTAGCTCCAGGGCCATGTTGGAAATCCAGTATGAGAATGAGGTACATGAAAATGTCCAGCCCTACACCTGGCTGTCATTGTCAACTGATAAATGCATGGTTTTTAGTCTTTGAACACTGTCTTTTTCTTTTGTTTTGGATAATGGTGAATTTCTACAGTGTTGTGTGCATTGAGGGATTCTGTGTTCACCTGTGTTAATGCTTATTTCTGTGTGTCCTGTCAGGTGGGTACAGGTCTTGGCCCAACGCTGGAGTTCTACGCTCTGGTGTCCCAGGAGCTGCAGAGGGCTGACTTGGGTCTGTGGAGGGGAGATGAGGTCACCCTGGCCAACCCTAAAGGTATTGTCAGCTTGTACCCTAGCATGGACATGGACTGCCCAAAAATGTATTACGTATGACCTTACTTTGTCTGGTTGGATCACTACTCGAATAACTGACCCTCTCATGTCTCTGACCCTCTCCATATCTGACTCTACCCATGTCTCTGACTCTATCCATGTCTCTAACCCTTCCCATCTCGCTGCTTATACAGGAAGCCAAGAGTCCACCAAGTACATGTTCAGTTCCCGGGGGCTGTTTGCAGTACCTTTTGGCAGAACCACCAAACCAGCGCACATCGCCAAAATCAAGATGAAGTTCCGTTTCTTGGGGAAGCTGATGGCCAAAGCCATTATGGACTTCAGACTGGTAATTACAATTGGACACATTTTTAAATGGTGACGTAGCAAGCCATGCCAGTATTAGAATAATGGCATAGCACTTAATCTCAAAGATGCACATGTACATAATTTCTAACTATACATATATTTATACTGTACTATAACAACCAACTCGCTGTTCTCTCACACCAGTTGGACCTGCCCCTGGGCCTGCCCTTCTACAAGTGGATGCTCCGGCACGAGACATCCATCAGCTCCCACGACCTGGTCAACATCGACCCGGCCGTGGCCAAGTCCATCCAGCACCTGGAAGACATCATCCGCCAGAAGAAGAGGCTGGAGCAGGACCGCTCACAGGTGAGAAGACCATCCCCTCAAACCTATACATGATGAGAACAAACGGTCCGTGTATTTTGTTATATTTGGACTTTGATTATCTAGTGGGAAAAGCAGAAGTTAAAATTGTTGTTTCTTAAACCTTTTATAATATTGTTAAAATGTATATGTGCAGCTCATTATCATTGTAGCCCTTTCAAAGGGCCTCAATGGCAAAAAGGAAAACTCCCAAATACCCAATGAGAAAAGCAAGAAGCCATAGGGACACTTTCAAGTGTTCTTTTCCAGCAAGGTCAGAAGAGTAATGGTTGCTAGAGGACCACATACCTCATGCTGGGTAAAGGGTTACATAGAGAAGTGCAGTTGCTGCAGTGATAACTTTGCTCCTACGTTTTTTCTTGTTTTTCTTCCACTGCTGCTTTTCAGGGTTGTGTTGCCTATTGTGTAGTTTGGCTCAAAGCCCTGAAGGAAATACCAAATATATTTAGGTTGCTCCTCAGAGTCCTGTTCTCCTAATTGTGTCATAAAAGCCTCATTTTCTCAAATACCTTTCTGGCCTATTAGTTATTTTTTTACAACAAAACCCAGGTGGGGAGTTTCAACAAATCCTCCTAATAATATGGGTGACTTGCATTTTTTAAGTACTTCCATGGGTATTCTCCTTCAATGGCAAATTGTCACAGTTTGTGTATTTGTTATAAAACTTTCTCGGTCTCCTCCCAGACGAGGGAGACCCTGCAGCAGGGCCTGGAGAGCCTGAACATGAACGGCTGCTCCGTGGAGGACCTTGGCCTGGACTTCACCCTGCCCGGCTACCCCAACATCGAGCTAAAGAAGGGGGGCAAGGACGTCCCCGTCACCATCTACAACCTGGAGGAGTACCTCAGGGTACGCAGTAACACCCAGCCCCCTTCTGCTGACTTTTTATGAGTTTTCACCACACGTGCATATAACTTAGTGTACACGTATACCTTCCTTCCCTGTGTAGTTGGTGGTGTACTGGACCCTGAACGAGGGCGTGTCCAGGCAGTTTGAGTCGTTCCGGGAAGGCTTTGAGTCTGTCTTCCCCTTGCACCACCTGCAGTATTTCTACCCAGAGGAGGTGAGCACATGCGTGCTCCTCTGTGTGATGTCTTGTAAAGTCTTCATGCATGTTGTCAGTCTAACTATAGCAATGTGTTTTTGTTGATGCAACAAACTGTTCAAATAATGAAATGCCATCAGTACTCTAATGTTTGAACATCTTGTTGGAAGTGTGAAACACATTTACATAAGAAAATCTTTGAAAACGTTTTTAAGTTTTGGTGTATGCAAAACTGATGTTAAAAACTCATATGATATTGATGTGCTGCAGAAAACATTGACGTCGGTTCATTTAAACAGTCACAGTGTAGCTGTGATTCATGCTCTTCTCTAACTCTTTCTCTCTCTCTCTCTACTCTTAGCTGGACCAGCTGCTGTGTGGCAGCAAGTCTGAGACATGGGACGTGAAGACGCTGATGGAGTGCTGCCGTCCTGACCACGGATACACACATGACAGGTGAGCGCTCACGCCCTGTCAACTGTGACTTGCGGCTTTACTATAGAAGTACCTACTATACCTACCGGAAGCACAACACTTGTGCGTGAAGTCCTAGGAAGACGACTGAACTCTTCTTTTGATTCATGGTTTGTAAAAAAAAAAATTCTGATTGCATAGAGATTTAGAGGTGATATCAACTCAATGGGATCCTATTTTACCCCAGAATATGAACAGCCAACATATGTTGATTAAATGCACAGTTACATTTAATAATGCATACCCATACCTCTGGGCATGATGTGACTATGAACCCTATAATGCGTCATGATTGTCCCTGGTTTTTTGGCTGTTGTCTCCTGTGTGTGTAAAATGATGACTCATGTTGTGTTGATTGTGACTCTTTTGTTCAGCCGTGCCGTGCGTTTCCTGTTCGAGGTGCTGAGCAGCTTCGATGCCGAGCAGCAGAGACTCTTCCTGCAGTTTGTCACCGGAAGCCCCAGACTGCCTGTGGGAGGTGAGCCTGCTAGCATGTTCATCCCTTGTTGAAGTCCTTTAGCAGTACTCTTCAGTTTTGGATCAATGACTGGTCCTAATTATCCACTGATATTCACCTTGGTGCCAGACCGTAGTCTTTGATCAAATCGAATAAATATAATTTGTTTCTTTTTCTTCTTTTTTTTAACCCCACGAATCAATCCAATATGTATTTAGCGCCGTTTACTTGGCTGTGAATCCCCTCCACTCTCCCTCTAACTCTGGTCTCCATCTTGGATCCACCAGGCTTCCGGAGTCTGAACCCGCCGCTGACCATCGTGAGGAAGACCTTCGAGTCCACCGAGAACCCTGACGACTTCCTCCCCTCTGTCATGACCTGCGTCAACTACCTGAAGCTGCCAGACTACTCCAGCATCGAGATCATGCGAGAGAAACTGTTGATTGCAGCCCGCGAGGGCCAGCAGTCATTCCACCTTTCCTGATCTCGTCCCCCCATCTCACATTCAAAATGCCTTCTACAGCGACTGATGAAAATCATGACTTCCTTCCTAATTTTATTTTGTTTTGTTTTTGTAATCTCATACATCGAGGCGAAGTGTACAGCCTTCTTGATAAAGAAAGCAGCTTGCAGAAAGTTTAAGACTTCAAATATATATTTGCTGCCCCCCCCCCCCGTCTCCTGAAAAAAAATAAAGGAAGGGCGTTAATGACTCGCCAAACAAAAAAATGAATAATCTGAGGACAGTTATATCAGTAGTTAAGTAATATTAAAAATAAGTGGATGAAATGGGTGACATTTTAAATTGCATTGCTGTGATATAAAAAAAAAGAAGGGATGTTTCCTCTCCCGAGCGGTGGACAACGTCACTGTGCGGCGGGGAGGCAGGGGGCGGGGTGGGGGTCCATTGAGCAAGCTAGGTTCACTTTAGCTCCAAAGATCATTTGTACAGACAAATTTGCAGACTTTGCTCATTCTACACCTTTGATAGAATAGCCCTTTTGTTCCCATGTCTTCTTCCTTGAGTTCCTGTTGGCATTTTGTTCTGTATTATATTGCCCCCCCCCCAGTTTGTGTGTTACATTTTTTTTTGGGTTCAGCAGTTCCTCCTACGTGTGTCTTTGCTTAAAGTTATGAAGATGAGAGTTTGCCGTTGGTTGAATGCCCGGTAGTGATGAGCGCATAGTATATTTTTTTCCTTCATCCCCCCCACTCCCTCCCCATGTTGAAGTTGTGTTCTGGCCTATACTACACGCTGAGATTCAGCTGAAGCATTGAAGAGCTGTATCCATAGTTGTTGGACGAGTGTAAAGGCAAATAAAGTTTGTTTTTGGTAGAGTAGTGTCTCAGCCGGATCCCACAGGTGGGGCAGGATTCTACCACTAGACCAAACTTTTCAGCAACACCCACGACACATAATGTAGCTGGGCACAAATGTGGCTGGTCTCATTTTATCGTTTCATGGCCAGATAACATTTCATTGTTCATTTATGGAGTAAAGTTTATATGCAGTTTCACAACCTGTCCGAGGTGAGAATGTCTGCTTTACTTTTAATTCATTTTCTATATTTTTTCTTTTTTTTTTTCTTCTTGCTGTAGGTTTTTTTTCCTTTTTTTTGCACTGCTGGCTTGGAACAAACCGTGGTGTGCACCTGCAGTTGGAGGCCAGGGGAGGGCGCCACCGTATGCTCTCCTGGCCCAATCGTTCATGTGCTGGTTTCTAAGATCTGCAATAATTTACTGCATCAGGTTCATGTTTTTACCTGAACATAAATAAAGTAACTGTTTGACTCAAGTTTTTGCAGTGTTTTTATTTATCCATTCATACTTTGCAGCACAAATGTCATTCCTGGTACTACTGCTTCGGTTCAGTGGTTTTCTGCATTCATTCACCTTCAGCCTTGAAGGTGGTCCGAAGCCGACGTGAGTTTAAAGACCCATCTGTTTTTCTTTCCCTCGTTGTTTTGTTTCTTGGCAAAGACGCAGTAGTATATAATTTTACTATTCCTTATCACATACGCTGTAACTCACTGGAGTCTATAGTTTTTGCATTTTAATGTTTTGGTTTGACTTTCAAAAACGAGTCTTATCTACCAATAAATTCGAGATGGCTCAATGAATATATATCAACTTTAATTGTATGTATTATGTTTTTAGGGGCAACAGTATTTACAGCCTCCAATTTTTTAAAACCACCTCGACCGCATTCGTTCCCAGGTAACGCTGCTATATCTGCTGCTGCAGTACGTCTCTTTATAGGATATCCTGAGGGTGAAGGTGGCAGATTTACTGATCTGCAGCAAGGCTTCATTATGGAAATAGGAAACTTAGGGCCAAAGAATGTACGACTGACGTCTCATTAAGAGTCAGTCTTTATTGATCATACCAGCCCGCTGTGATGGCATGCAGTCTAATTGAGGTATGCTCCTACTTACATAGATTAAAGCCATGACTCACCCGTCCTTGAGAAAGAGCGCGCCTTCCGGGACCTCGTTAAAACTTACCTCAATCTAAAATATTGATATGTGCAATATTTCAACTGTGTTCTCACCCATGTGCAGGTTGCCTTCATGTTAATTGTATCTGTGTGAGAGATTCGTAAAGATCGTGATCGTTTTAGGCCGTCTGCCATTAAACAAGGTGAACTGAACATTTTCTGTAATAAGTGTGCAAGGGTTTAGGCAACACTTGGAGGAAGATTGATCAAACTTGCATTACCCTTGGCAAAAGCTTAATCACAATGAATGCGCTCTTTTCAATATTTTTTTTCCATTTGAATGTAATTAATTTGTCTCCAAATGTTACATATGTGTACATTTTACCTCATCTTCTACCGTGTCTGACATAAACAACACAGACAATCTTACAACAAAAGCATTACTCTCACTATGACTTTGAAATCTCACTTCCCAAACCCTAAGTCCCCAGAAATAGTTTGTTAATGGGCTCCATGGATGTGGATGCTGCTTAAACAGTTGGTTTGCAGGCATCCCTCTCTGCTGGCTAAGGACCAAGAAGTCACTCACATCCACCTTGTATCCAAGGGGATGTATGCGTCCTCTCTGTCACTCTCTCTCTCTCTCTCTCTCTCTCTCTCTCTCTCTCTCTCTCTCTCTCTCTCTCTCTCTCTCTCTCTCTCTCTCTCTCTCCCTCTTCCTCTCTCAGGTCTCACTCTTTACTAAACCTCCTGAAATGACTCATGGAGTATACTAAAACATGTCATGTTCACCTGGCTAAGCTTAGAGTAACCTTTAGCTTGTAGCGCTCCATCACCACAGTGCTGCTATGTAGCAAATGGCAGCACTGCTTGTTATCAGGGCTAAGATGTAAGACAACGCTGGCAGGGATCTCTGTGCTCCTGCCTGCCCTCCTGTCTGGGCTGCTGCCAGCTCTCTCTTTTTCTCTCACTCTCTCTCTCTCATCCTTTCTCCTCGGTCGCCCATTTCCTCGGAGAGGTTATGGATGATGAGATTTCAAATGAGCTTCCTAGTGGTGTGTGTGCATGCGTGCACACCTACATGTGTGCTTGTGTAGGTGAAGAAGAATTATGATTAATTGGAATCAAGCAGTGAGAGAGAGAGGGAGAGTGTAGAGAAAGACAGTTAAGACAAGAAAGGGAGAAAAACTGAGGGGTGGGAGATTGAGAGGATGGATGTCATCCCTCGTCGTCACTGTGACTCATAGAACCCCCCCCCCCCCCAGCCCAACCTCCTATCCTCTCTCTCTCTCTCTCTCTCTCTCTCTCTCTCTCTCTCTCTCTCTCTCTCTCTCTGTCTCTCTCTCACTCAGTATCGGCGCACGCAGCCCCGGTTTAGTATACCCACTGTCTGCCTCTCTCCTCCTCTCTCCCCTGCTTTCTCTCTCTCTCTCTCTCTCTCTCTCTCTCTCTCTCTCGCTCTCTCTCTCACACACACACACATACACACACATCCACTCGGAGTTCTCTCTCACACACAGACGCTCCCTCTCCTTCTGCTGGTCACAAGCCCTCCAGCCAGCCAGAGAACACACAGCAGAGACTCCAGAGATAACTCCCGATAACACGCCAGCAATAGACCGCAGAACCAGAGACAGAGATCATCAATAAGATACAGCCAAGGAGTGCATCGGATCGGCCACGAGGAAGATGAGGATGAGGATGAGGATGGGTCCGGCGTCTCCCCTGGCGTCCCCCTCACTGCTATTGCTCCTGGTGTTTCACAACGCCGCGGTCGGAGGGGCCATGCCCTCCGCCTTCCAGCTGGCCCCCGACACCCCGGCGCCGGCAGAGCCCACCCCCACGCAGGCCACCCCACGCCTGGACCCCTGCGAGGGCCGGCCCTGCCTCAGCGGGGGCTTCTGCCTGGCGCTGCACACGGAGGGCCGGCCGGAGGGGACCTGGGAGTACAGCTGCACCTGCACACCCGACTTCACCGGACGCAACTGTGAGGTGAGGAGACGGAGCGTTTTGTTGCTGTTGCGCCTTTATGAAGTAAAGTGACACTGTGTGTGTGTGTGTGTGTGTGTGTGTGTGTGTGTGTAACTGCAACAGTGAAATGGTTTGACTTGCTTGCTTGAAGATGTGTGTATGTGCGTGCGTACGTGTGTGTGTCTGTGCTAGCAATTGTGTGTGTGAGTAAGAGTGCTCATGCATACATTGAAGTTTTCTGCGACCGCATTCCTCTGTTGCAGACCTGACTGTATTCAGGTGTAAGGATAAATGTGTTCACAGTTTTTGATGCTGATCTATGTCTTTGTAAACATTTGTGGGTGTGTAGGGGATTTTTATCCTCCCTGTTTGTCGGTGGTTTTTAATGCCAGGAAGGCAGCTGTTATTGAGGCAGGGAGAGTAGTACTGCGTTGCTGTGGCAACAGGAGCAAGGAGCTGCAGCAGAGCACGCAAGTGAAAGCAGTGTGTGCCCTTCTCACTGTGAGTGTGTGTGTGTGTGTGTGTGTAGTATGCGCAATAATAATATTCTAACAGTATGAGTGTGAATGAAAAACATCCTGTTTATTTGGTTTTGTTTCTCGGCAGTTTGTGTGTGTGTGTGTGTGTTTGTGTGTTTGGTGGTTTGTGCAATGGGATCACTGTTAACCTAGAAACTGTATCAACTGAGGAAAAAGACAAAACACAACCACACACACACACACAGCCACCTTTTCCAGCATGTGTGCTGTGTTGGGTGATGAAGCCCCTGATTCGTGTGGGTGAACGGGTTCATGCGTTAGAAGCCAGAAGGACAAACTGTGGTGCCATGACGTCACAGCTCATCAGGAGGGATAGACAAGGTGACTGAAGGAACAGGAGGAGGAGGAACTGCCAACAGGTGGCAGCCATCGCTCCGGGCATGTACCCTAGTGAGAGTACCTGTGCTTTCCTCAACATGTGTGTGTGTGTGTGTGTGTGTGTGTGTGTGTGTGTGTGTGTGTGTGTGTGTGTGTGTGTGTGTGTGTGTGTGCGTGTGTGTGCAGAGAGCGAGAGAGAGGGACAGTGCATGTATTTGTGTATCGGGTGTGTGTCAGGTTTATGTGTGTGAGTGTGTGTGCGCGTGTGTGTGAGTGTGTGTGTAGTGTGTGTACTTGTGTGTCTGGAGAGAGGAACAACTTCATGGATCATTCAGCCAGGGACCCTGGTACCGGGCTCCTTTGCTGTCCTGGTTTTCTATCTCTCAGGATAGTAGAAAGAGGACAGCAGCAGTCTGCCGCTGTTCCGGATGGTTCTCCTGCTCCTCTGCTCCTCCACACAGACAGCACATTCACACAGCAATCATCCTCTACTTATTTATTATTTCATTCTTTGTTCGACTTCAGTGAGAGAGATAGACAGACTCTCGGAGGATGCCAGCCGTCGGCTCCGCTCCCATTTTTTCCTTCCTTCGTCTTGTCCTCCTCTCATTTAGTCCTTCTCTCCGGTGGGTTAGAGCACATGATCTCTTCACCAGCAGCTGAAGCATTTTCCAACCTGTTAGCCCCCCCCACCCTCCCCCAAAACGTATGGTTAGTTATTTCTCCATTGAAACATTAAAGCAGTGCTGTGGAGATTTAGTGTATGATCAATTATCTGTCTGGGTTTGTCATACTGAATGGTCTCTGCTTGTGCCTATTGCTAACACTAACAAGGAATAGAGAAACTAGAGAGAGAGAGAGAGAGAGAGAGAGAGAGAGAGAGAGAGAGAGAGAGAGAGAGAGAGAGCAGTTAAGGGTTGGGGTGGAAGGATAATAGGAGGGGAGAAGGGGTGGGGTGGGGTGGTGTAGAGGGAATTACAGAGAGAGCACCGGATCACTGCAGGATAGAGACAGGGTGGGGTTAAAGTAGAGAGACATTAGGAGAGAGACAGAGAGAGAGAGAGAGAGAGAGAGAGAGAGAGAGAGAGAGAGAGAGAGAGAGAGCGGGCGGGCGGGCGGGTGAGCGAGTGAGCGAGCGAGCGAGCGAGCGAGCGAGAGAGAGAGAGAGAGAGAGAGAGAGAGAGAGAGAGAGAGAGAGAGAGAGAGAGAGAGAGAGAGAGAGAGAGAGAGAGAGCAGGGCTGGCAAGACCAAACCAGACAAACGATTGGTTTCACACTGAGAATAAAAATGTAGCTGCCTGTGTACTGGGAACACGAGTAGAGAATTAAACCCTGTTATGTCTCACATCTCTTCTATCTTGTTTTCTACATTCTGTGTTAGACCTAGTTAGGAGCTGCGGTTCTGGTGACCTGAATAGAAAGATCTAGTTTCAATCATGTACAGCGTTCCAGTGAATGGAGCTTTCTGGAAGGAAACCTGGAGGTTAGCTCTTGCTAGAGTTGATCATTGCTATGAATCATTATGGAGCCCAACCTGTCTCTCCTTTAAGCTATGAGTCTTTATGGAGCACCACTTGTCTCTCCTTTACGCCAACTCAAAGCTCGTCACAGCGAATGCATCCCTTTTACCCCGCATTCACATGCCAATAGTGGTGTGAACTGTGTCTTGCACACTTCCCACTCTGCCTTGAGCCTCCACTCATCTGGAGCATTTAGGGTTGGCTTGCTGAAGGACACCTAAACATGTCCTCTGTTGCCAAGAGGAGCCCAGGGATGGAGGAAACCAGTGACCTTCTAGTGGTCAGATGACCTGTTCACCGTCTCAGCTACAAACACAAGCCCATAGCAATCCAGCCTTCTTGTGTGGTGCAGGCTAGCAAATCTAGTGGCCAGCAGCCTCCACCAGAGGACCGCAGCCCAGGAAGATGTTATTGGATGCCTCTGGCGTTGTGCTTGATTAGGGATGAGAGTAATCGTCTTATCAGCCACGTTGACACAGCCTCATGGCCGCTACATTATTTATGTATGTCTTCCGGGAGAGTTCATCCCGCTGTTTTGCACTTTGCTTCTAATGGAGCAGAAAAGATGCACGTCTATAAGGTGCGCTGCAGATACTCATTTAGTCAGGACGGGCCTTCCATTCTCTGTTTGATCCAAACTCCCCCTGGCAATTCATTCAATTTCAAAAGTGTCGTTTTTTAAGTAGTCCCCCCCCTGAACCCCCCCCCCCCCCCCATTTACTTGGTGCCTTTCTCACAAAGTAAATGTTGTTTCTCTTGATGTCTTTTGTTCAAGGCTAGTAATTGTGAGGCAGCGTTGTTGTGCTGATGCGTCGTGTGGCTGTCGCCCTTTGCCTCCTCTGTCCTGGTTGATGCTCCATACTGCTTCTGCTGCGTACTGATCTGCCCCCCCCCCCCCCCCCCCCCCCCCCTCCCCCAGCCTCATCCAATCAGCCGGAGCTCGAAGCTCATCATCAGCCTTTGGTCTCACCAGTGCTTTGATATCCCATCTTGTTAGTCAGCAGAGAGAGAGAGACACAGGCCACCAGGGATATGATTCGATATTTATTCAAACAAAGTATATATCTATATATGTATCGCCGCACACTCTCTTCCCTTCTCATTGCACAGGGTCCCCTCTTATCACATGTTCACCAAAGCAGCATCTGTCTGGAACTGCGGGATATGAACGATGATATTTGATGAGGTGCTTTATAGTTATGTATTTGTAATGTATATGCACACAAATGTAAAAATTGTTTGCATATTTTATTTGTATACATCATACATTTTTTGGTAACATTTTCCCCATGATCAACAGTAGTAATCTGAATCTGAAATCTAATTTGCTTTTATTTGTAGCAATAATCATCAGGACTAGGCAGTATTCCTCAAGACGAGTTTTTGTTCTGGATGAAGTTGTTGCTTGCATTTCATCAACAGTATGGAAACTGTAGAGAAACCTTTGGAGCGTAGCAGCAGAGTCTTATCATTAAAAGCAATGCTCTAGTTAGCAGTTACGCCTCATATCCGAGCATGGGTAACCACAGACTCTGGTGGTAGGCTGTTAATAACAGTACAACTATTACTGGCTTCCAGCTGACATCGCCATTCAACCACAGGTGTTGGAATAGCTGGAACACAGGGGGGCTCATATTCACAGACAGAGTTATCTAGTGTACCCATAGCATCTAAATGCTTTTCGGTGGAGTGCATGCTACCCAGGTGAAAAGATGTCCTCAAAGCTTTCAAGTGTCTTTTGATGCGGCACTGCCGGTCAGCATAAGATCCCCTTTGAGAGGTTATCAGTAACGCATCACTTCTACTCACACTCAAGTCCTCAGAAGTGATGATGCGGCGCCCTATCGCCTTTGAACAGGTGGGCCAGGGGCCAATCACTTTGCTAATTTCCATATCAAATATCACCTGGCCTTTTGATCCACCTGTAGTGGATGTGATACGGAGTGGCCAGTGGATGGACATGCATATGGATGGGATTCAAACCCATACCTCTCCTCCTCCCTTCCACCTTTCAACTGGGGTTCTCTGTTCAAGCTCTGCTAGTGGAGAAATCAAAGATTCTTTATGATGCATGTTCCTCATAATCAAAAGGATCTGGATCAGTATTACTGAAATACATAAACCTGTTGTGGATGTTAACTCACAAAGGCTAAGGGAAGTTGGGAAGGGAGTAAAGACAAAGGGAAGGAGGGTAGAATGGAAGGGAGGAAGGAAGGAAAGAAGACGATTTCCAAATAGACAGAGACACACAGGATAGGCCTACAGCCTAGTTTCCTCTTACATCTCTGTGACAGCTATGTGAGGTTAAATCCTGGTGGGACATTTGATTGACATTGCTTAGTATAGCAGATCCGTCTAGAAATACAACAGAACATTCTGCTTGCCTTCATTTCTGTTGACGGGTAAAAATCTGTACAGCTTTAAATACATGTATTATGCGTATTCCCCACTCTGGGTTTTGACTTCCTTTAACAATCTTTAAAGTGTCTGCTTGCCACTGCTCAACTCACATGTAGTTATCTTTAAAATAGCGCTTCTACTTCATGGACTCTTTTATCTCTGTCAGTCTGTCAGCCTCACTCTGACTTAGAGATCTCTTTGTCCTGAATGCAAAGAAAAAGGCCATGGCGTTTCCCCAATGGGTTTGGGTTTGGTTTTGGGTCCCGCCCCCACCCCACCACCCCCCCCGCCCCCGGCTGTCTGTCTGCATTGGTAGCTATTTATAACTTGTTCTAACGGAGCGGTGCTTTTGCGTCACTCTACTGGGCCATAATGGGAAAAAGGGACGTTGCAGTTTTGTCTCGGCGGTAATTTACCTCCTTAACCGTTCCTCCTGTGTGTCACTGTGAGTGTTCTTCCAATGGTCCTCCAATGAGTCATCTTGTTGTCACCTCGACACAACGTGGTCTAATAGGGTTACTGGGCTGGCCTGAAAAGGAAAGGCATGTGTGTTGATGCTGATCAGAACATGACGTTTCGTGACAGTATATGAATGGCGTGTTGTTAACATTATATTCTAGACTTCAACAAGTCGCAGCTGGTAACGTGTAGAAGTCCTAGTGTTGTTCTATAGCGCCCTTCCTGAATGATGCCCTCCATTTTGCGCCATCATCTCATCACACTTTTCTTCCAATAGACACAGCCGTTAGACACACTCAAACACAACTAAATAAATAAACAAACAAATAGAGCCAACAACCCACACAGCACCACCTACGCCTGTCACTTAACGTGATGTGAGTGGTATTTGATGAATACACTTGGGAGAAGGCTAGCGTGCTGTGTTGTGTGTATTTTGGTATGTCGCACATATCCTCTGCTACTCTGGAACAAAAGATAATTCAATAAAAATACCCACACGGGTCGATTCAGATGAGAGAGGGTAGAGGCGCAGTCAGCCTTTAGGCATTAGCCACAGAGATGATCCCGTATTAACCAGCAGGCCTGTCTGTAGGTTGATAGGGAAAGACAAACTGTGGAACGTTCTTTGGCAGTGTGCCGGGAATTGCCCTGAAAATGTTCTCGTAAAGAAAATGACTAAGGGGTCTTTGAGATACTGCCTGTTGTTTTGGTTGAAATATTTTAATCAACCGGCCAATGTAGTATGGAAATTGAAAAAACATACTGAAGGATCGAGTAGTTTGCTAAAAGTTTCGGGAAGCGAATCAAGATGGACAACACATGCTTAGAATATCAAACACACTATCAAAGTAATATAATCAATAGTAATAAGTGCTCATAGCACTTTACTGCTGTAGAGAAGGACTTAAAGGATTCTGGTTGGAGTTAAAAATAAATCTTGCATATTTAGTGTTTAACTTGTAACTGTTCATAAAGATAGTTTACAGTAATTCCCAGTTGTTCCCAGTAATTTTCTCCATTTAACTTTCAGCAAGCATGGATGAGCAAACTTTGCATACTAAGTGACCAAACTGTTTGACAGGGGCGTTTCTAGGATGTGGGACCATTCAGGGCTCAGCCCGGCCCTCTGTAGGGGGGTTGTGGGGGCCGGGGTCCTCCCCCGGAACATTGTTTTGATAAACAAGCTCTAGTTTGATGCTTTTATATGCACTCAGGCACCTTATTTACATTCAAGGTATATTTCTTTATCATTGAAAAATGGAAATGTGTACCCCAAAAACTGCTGTCTTCTTTCCAGAGATTAATTATGAATTGTGAAGGTAAAAATATTCATAGTTCTTAATAATTAGAAGTAGTATTGAGTAGAATACATAATACTTCACAACTATAATAATTAATAATTAATATTAATTATTTTCAGATACAGTTCATGCAGTGTAATGCAATGACAAGCCATGTAACCGGTTCACTCTCTCTCTCTCTATTCGTCTCTCTCGCACTCACACAAAATGCAGAGTAGTGTGAGGTAGCTGCTTGAATGACACGCAGAGGACCCAAAACATACTTGCGTTTTTGATCAACGTTATCCTGTTATTTTCTAGGGCTTTATTGCACGATTGGAATGACAGATGAACAGATCCAGAAGAATGATACAAACAAACAATAATAATATTTTTTCATTATTCTTATTTATAAAAAACTGAAAAAACTATTGTTATTGTTAAAACAAATATATCTATATTTATTTTTAGATCCTCTGCTATTCATAAAACATTCAGGGCTTGAGGCTCGGACGCCCAGGCTTCACGACACCGCTACTGTCTTACAAAGACAACCTCACTTAAGAATATATATTTTTTTATCTATTCTTATTTGATTGTAAAGCAAAAACAAAACACAAAACCCCTGAATAATAAAATTAAAAAAACGCACCTCATCTATTGTAAACCACCTCCTAACCCCAACTGTGAACACTATTAGCTTATTTCTTTCCACATAGCTCATGGGTGGGGGCACGGAGAGGTGGTGTTTTTAGCTGGTCTACAGAGCATTTTGTTGAGCTTCACCTCTCAGTGCTTTAACACTGATTTATCTCCACCTGATCTCTCTTTTGCTTTGGTCAAAAGAAGTAAGAAATCAAAATCACTTTTTTGGGTTGATGTTAAAGCAATTTACCGTGTGTATGAAAATAAATATATCCGAGAATGAAGTACTGAAGCTTTAGCTTAAAAAAAAACACCAAACAACTATCAGTTGGGACACATTTAGAAAAACTGGAGGACCACTACAGTCTCCAATACATGATGAGATTGTTTACGACATGGTGGCCATGAAACAAATAGAGAACCAACCCAGCGGAACTGCCAACCTGCCAAGGTATCTCCGCCAGTAGCTTAAAACAGAAACGGGTATCAGGCGTACTTTTCCATTATGGTGGGCCTTTCTTTTTGTGCCTTTCTCACCTTGCTGTCACGCCTCCCTCGAGGCGTTTCTATATTTTTGAGAAAATTACAGTTTTCCGTTTGAAAATAGCAAGTAGTCAGAGGGAGTGGGGACACATATCTGTTGTCAACGGTTAGCAGAAGACCAGGATTTCAAACCAATGGCCTCATTCACGTCCTTCACTCATATATAGTGATAAACCCATGACGAGCACATGGTAAATAACAGGTAGAGACTAATGCTAAACACAGCACTGCTATTTTAAGATGCGTGGTTTGTTTCTAGTTTTTTGTATTTCTTTCCATTTCTAAAATAGCTTCTCTTTAGATAGTGTTTCTTGAGAGATTGAGAGCATTGCATGCATAACATTTGCTCATTAAACACACACACACAAACAAACACACAAACACACACACACACACGCATGCACAGAGACACACACACACATACACACACACACTAACCACCACCACCACCACCATTGGCATGCTGGTGGTGCACATTGGGTCAGCCCTCACTCAGAGCACTCTTACAATAGACTGGGAGTGAGTTGCAGTTATTCCTGCGTGTTATTCCTGTGTGGTTATTTGAGGATGGCTCTCTTTGTGTTTCGGTTCTCCCGGGTAGAGAAGGTATATTCTGTGCCTACCTGCCTGCAGCCCTGCTGTGACCTGGCTTGCTGAGCGGAGGATGGTGCACTGAAGGGTAGTTCTTTATTGCAGGCGCTGGTTGACAGCAGGAACAGAGTGTTCCATTTCCAACGTCTTCACGACTACATGCTTGACAGGTGTTTAACCCTGTGAAACATAGGGACTGATTTGTGTATCTTGTACCTTAAGTCCTGGAGTAACGAGGCACAATGCTTACCATTAACTAACGGAACTATCTCTATTGGATAAGTCAACTAATGTTGCAACATGTACAACTAGTATTTAGTATATAGTATGTTGTTTTATGAGACTATGGAACCAAAAAAACATTATTTTCATTCAAATATCCACATACTATACTGTTTATACTAGTGCTTTTGTAAACAAGCATTCAGTGTGTGTGTAACCTTTGTTGGAGTGCTTGCACACTGCCCCAACAAATGCCAACAAACACACCAACCATTGTGTCAGAGAGCCAACCCATTGGTGGTTGTTGGCTGTGTCAAATGAAGTATGGTGTGCAAGGACCTTATTAGAGTAACAAAAACAGAAGACTGCGTTGGACAAAATGTAAGCTATTACTTAATCAGCCCAGCTACTGAGATCAATGCCAATCTTAAATGAGGTTATACCAACAGATACAGACATGCAAGACAGAATTGATCCTTGGTCTAGATGCAATAATAGTCAATACAAACACAGCACACCTGCTGATGTGGCTGGTATCATATTTATGGTGTGCCCAGCTTTTCAGAAATCCATCACGATTAGTCTCAAGAACCTGTTTAAATTGTTTTTCCTTTCTAACAAACTAAGAAGTACTATTCTGAAGGAGTTGCAAGACTTTGACGCAGCAACGTCTGCACAGGAGAGGTCGAATCCCCCCCCCCCCCCCTTCCCGTTTCAGCTCTACTTAAACACAAAGCGGCTTCTGCCTCACTGCAGAATCTCTGAACACCTCTGCTCTTTAATCATTCTCCCGTTGCGCTGTACCGTCCCGACACTCTTTGTTTATTCCTCTGTGTTCTCATCTTTTCCTTTTTTTCTGGTTTGTGTGCGATCATATTCATGTTTTCTGTTCTTATTTTCCTTCTTTCTTTCTTCTTTTCTTTCTCCCATTTGCATTTGTACACATACAACAAAATGACGGGATGTTCGCTTAGAGTTTAGAAGCCGTCTAAATGGGTTCCACCATGGAACAGATTTTTTGGAAGGAAGCGATACCCTTTGAAGGCAGTGGGCCGGAATCCTGATAAGCAAAATGGAGAATGTGCGGGCAGATGCTTTGATGTGCAGAGAGAGCTAACATTAAAGGCTGCTGCTGATCACATGCACTTTCTGACCGCTCGAGGAGCGCCACGTTGGGCTGTTTCAACTCCCTGGTTACTCGGATGATGAAAATCCTCGACACAGAGCTTGGAACATGTCTCTGAATGGGAAATCTCATTCCCAAATGAGATTACTGGGATTTTGTTGTAGCACTGAAAAAACATTGAAATATGAAATGAAGTAAAAAATTAATAAAAAATAAACAGACGGTAGCGGTTCTCCCAGTTCAGCCCTTAGAGAGATACACAAAGAATGCCAGCTGGAGCGGCACTTCATACAATAATTTTCATGCCATTATTCACGGGATGTGGACAGTGATTGTACGGTGAGTGAAGCCACTGACTTATACATTCTGTACATGATATGGCTAATGATGCTCCCTCTTCTATTGTGTCACTGCACTTGGGAACACAGTGGCATGTCTTCTTGGTAGAAGAAGGCATGAATCCTAGCTCCACTCCCACGGACATTCTCCTACAGAGCCACTTAGAATCCAACAGCACAACCTCTGTGATGGTACTAGAGTTACTACAAGGTATTAATCTTCTGAAATGTCCTCTTGTTACTATACACCCACATTGTAAATAATAAGGCTTAAGCAACCCGCAGCACTGAGTTTAAAACGGGCCTTTTATTTAAAAAAGGGCCTTCAGTTTTAGTCTTCCTCTGAGTATAATCTCGTATCTCTTGAAATTAAGCTTTTATTAAGACAGGATTAAGCTTTTATTTTGAAGACACTGACCGACTGGTCACACACTATTGTAGCTTGTCAATCATTTACCACATAGCGGGAGTGACAGCAGACCCCTTGCAGTCCTGTCTTAATACAGCGAACACACACGCACACACAAATACACACTGTTGCTCCTTTGTTGTACAAGCTCAGCGTGTGCCCACTCTTACACAAGAACATAGTGGTTAAATAGAGCCTTCCCTGGGAACTAATTAATTGTTTTGACGTTTCATCGTGCTTCTGCCAAAGGGCAGGATCTTTTATACCATCAACACCGTAACACTGCGGCTGCTATTATCACACAATATTACCACATATATAATAAATATAACTATATTCCCACAACTGCAATCACTAATCGCCCCAATTAATTAATTACTCACTCAAAGCGTGACTTGAATCTTGTTTTATTTGTATATTCTGAATTATCCTTGGATATTTTAAAGTTGTGTGTTGGTTGCAGCTGTCAGGGCAGTGTGTATATCAGAAGAGCTTCCATGTCTAGCTGTTCTGGTCACAGTCATTGTATGCCTAGTCATCTGTCAATCATCCATCAAACCCCACGTTTTTATAGAGAACAGCATGGTTTCAACTAGACACACAACAAAGTCCACAAGTCAAAGTCAACAAGTCAACAACAAAAAAAGTTGAATTAACTAATTGAGCTAAGAAAGAAGAAAGACACCCAGATGTTAAGTGATGTGGATTAATAATAACACAATATAAACCAGGCTGTAGGGAGACCTGGTGTTCTTATAAACCTCAGCAGATGATAACCCCAGCCTTAACCCCAAGCCTGTCTCTGCTTAACAGCTGAAGACAGCGAGGATGAAAAAGGTTACCATGACCAAGACAAGTAAATGCCCTTTGTTGGATTGAAATCACACATTGTGCTTTGTTTTTTAATTGATATGATCTGATATACGCTATTATATATGCCAAACTTTAACTATCAAACCAATGGTGATTTGTGAGTCACAAAATAAGCATTATTCAGATGTGTATTGTTGGAGGTTTTTATCTAACTTGAACCACAACCAACTGTCTTTTCTGTTGATGCCCATTTCCACAACCTTTGATATTCCGATCCCTCAGACTATCTATTAATATATTAGTAAAACAAGCCTAACATTTTAATTGTCATTCATTAAAACGTATCAGAGTGATTACAGACATCAAAATATCCATAATACGTAAATCAGAAGAACATGACATTATTACGAGTTTTTGAAAATTAAATCATGATGAAAGAATGACCCTTAACTTGGATGCGTGTGCATTTTTTATGAACACAAAAATTTAAAAGCGTCTGGAGATTTGAATGTCACAGGGTACCATCCTTATTCAGCCAATGAGTCATCGGTTAATAGTAATGGTTTTCCCAAGATGATGAGTCATGTTTGACTCTGTCAATATGATCCGTTCAGTGGTGGCATAGGGAATAAGGGCTCCTTATTGAGTGAGTGTGTAAGAGAGTATGGGGTTTCTTGCAATCTGATATGTGGCCCTGAATGTGTAGGACTTGTACAGAAGCAATATAGTGTGTGTAGCTTGCAGATATTGTTTGGTTGTGTGTACGGATGTTTATGCAATAGTATGTTGTTGTTGTTGTCATCTCATTTGTGTGTGTATATGTGTTTCTTTAGTTTGCTGTAGGCCATGTGGACATTGCCTAGTTATGGATCAGATGTGATAGTATTTGCATTTTTTAAATTTGTTCTGCGAGCTACCTCGGAAGTTATGCCATGCATTGACAATGAGATGCTCTACCTTCTTTCTGTACCATTTAAAAGTTGTCAAACATCTAGAAAGAGATATTTGAACTAAATCTGAAATTACAATTAGGGAGTAATTACAGGGTGATTTTAGCCCTCCCCTTAAACTCTGAAGGCTTTATTATTAGTATTTATTTATTATTATATTAGGTTTTACCTTTGAGTTTTTGGAGCGCTCAACATTAATACCTCCTAATTCGTATTGACAATCTCATTCCACAGCTCTGGCTAGCTGATATGTTCCTTATAGTATGTAAGACTTTGTTGCAGCAGCTGTTTACAAGGTGAGTAAACAAGGTAAACAACGTTCAATTTCAATATTGGTTTTCAATTTACCTCCAATGTTAGCTAGAGTAGAAACATTGAAAAATATGGGCCAGGCCAATTTAAATATTTCTCCTTCATTATATTTATCTTGTTGTTTACCTCAGTTGTTAGGGTTAAACATATACAAAGGAATCTCATATATCTACGATCCCTTCTAGACAACAAACCTTTAACAGTCAAATAACGTTAGCGTTGGCACAGCCGCCTAGCCTAATATTTTCATTTAACGACAGCATCCAGTACCTCTCTTGGTTGATCAAAATGCCCTGTTATTGAGTCTGCACCAAAACCAAACTCAATAACTAATGGTACAACAATAGAAGGCCCATGAGTTAAATCTTTTACATAGTCCAAGGTAGCTCAGAGTAAGAAAAAAATGAAAAGTTGTGCACCTCAAATGAGCCAACACGCACAGCTAAGTGATAACGGTGCAGGCTGCATAATAATACCACTGTATAGTAATAACGCGCTGCTTGTGCATATCCACTTTCTGTGCCACAGGCAGAACACCATTGTGTTGCTAGTCTTTCTTTAAATGCGGCATAAAGATTCATATTACCGACGCATGTGATTCTTGTGCCAGTTACTCTGTGTAAGTGATAGTGTGATTATGCAAATTCCCCTGCTCTTGATGCCTCTACTCCCAGCACCATGGGAGGTATTCTCACGTTCACCATGGGAGAGACATGCCAGTGATAAATAGTTTCACAAAAGCATGATAAGTTATTTTTATGGAATGCGTTATCATTGTGATGCGCAGTTCTTTTTTTCAGCAAAACCACCGGGACTCACATGGCATGCCGCACAATTTGTGCTGTTCTTTTTCACACACACACACACACACACACACACACACACACACACACACACACACACACACACACACACACACACACACACACATACACACACGTGTGAAAAAGCTAATTGCCATCAGGTTACCTGGTTACTGTAGCTATAGCAACAAAGATAGATGTGAGAACAATTGCACACACTCTGGTGTGGGATATTATTGCGCCTCAAATTATCACATAAAAGTAATGATGTACTGCTTTTCACACGTGCACAGGCATTTGTGTGTGTCCATCCATTAGTGCATGCGCAAGAACACAATTGTCTATGAGTATATTTCCTTCTTTGTCTGTCTCTTTCTCTCTCTTTCTTTCAATCTTTTCCTGTGTGTATGTGTGCATGTGGGCATGTGTATGTTTGTGTGTGTGTGTGTGTGTGTGTGTGTACGTGTTTGCACATGTGTGTATGTTTGCTTGTTTGTGTGTGTGTGTGCATATGTGTAAGCCAGAGAGACTAAGGAGAAAGGGAGTGAATGTGTGTGTGTGTGTGTAGGTGTGGAGTTTATGTGCAGTGCGCAGTATGTGTCTAGTTTATATTTCTGATCATTAAAGTTCCCCCCCCCCATACCGCCCATGCTATCATACACCCCTCAGATGAGTCAGCCATGAAGGTGTTGTGGCTGGTGAACTGGTAAAAAAGGGGCCTCTATTATGTGCCATTGTAAAGCTGTCCATGGTTTTCATAGGGCAGGATGCAAGCCCCAGGCTAGCCCACACTTTTAAGTTGTATCTTCCCAAGGGCTTGTTGATGTTTAGTGCTATATTCATATAATGTTTCCCATATACATATCAAAAAGGCATTTTAAACTGGCTTTATGACACTGTTGAAAAGAATGTATAAATGACCTAGAAAATATTCTTTCTAAAGAAATAATTAAAGATTCATGCTACTATCATTTCCTCTATTATAGCAAAGCTAAGGTAAGCAGAACGTGGGAGGAATGGGGGATCCAGAAATAGATGAAGGAAAACTGCACATAAACAATATACACAGTCCTAACTTGCTTTCTAACTTTCTGTCAATCTTGCTTCGTTCACATTAATAAATAATATGGCACTAATGTGGATAATTTAGTAGTGTGTTAAGTTTGCACATGACAATTACATTATCAGCTTCAGTTTCATATATATTTTACCACATTCTATGTCTTACGAGGCTTCTGACTGTTGTGTTGCTTAGCACTTCAGATCCCTGTCTCTCCACCTCTTCTCTCCCAATCGTTAATTCCATTAAAACTCTGCATGGTTTCTCTCTCTCTCTCTCTCTCTCTCTCTCTCTCTCTCTCTCTCTCTCTCTCTCTCTCTCCTTCCCTCTCCCTCCCTCTCTTTCTGTCTTTCTGATTCTCCCTCTCGCTCTGTCTTTCTGTCTTGCTGACTCCCTCTCTCTCTCCCTGTCTCTTTCCTTTCTTTGTTTTCACATATAGATCATTGATCCAAACCAGTGGTGGTGGGGTGTGTTTGTGTGTGTGCTTATTTATTTGTGTGTGTGTATGTGTGTGTGTGTGTGTGTGTGTTTGTGTCATGCACAGATGGAGCCTGAACCCACTCCGTGCCGAAGCGTAAATTGATGACGCCAATACTCTAAATGGGATCCCAGCCTCTGTTGTGCTTGTCTTTATTGATCCATTCAGCTTCAGGACAACTATCCCAAATTAGCAGATAGATCACTGCAACTTGCTAAGCAATTCATTTAGTCTCACAAAATGTCTTGTGTTCGCCCATTTGGGAGTACAGATAAAGGAACTAATGTGAGGTTAATACCAGCTGTTTAACATAAATTGATTAGCTCAAAGGTTTGTTAGCACCCTGGGTGCGTTTAAGGGGTATTCTAATAGCATTCACCGGCCAACCAGACGACACCGTAAAGAAAAAGAATGAACATTCAAGGAAAACAAAAAAGGAAAACCACTTTTTGAAACAGTTCACGAGTTGTTGTATTCAAGTCAGCTGTGTCCTTGAAGTGCCCCTGTTTTCTGTCCTTATTGTGGTACAGTCCTGTGAGGCACCGTGGCGCTGTCTGCCAGGGCCCTGGGACCAACGCTGCTCTGAGAGCATGCCAGGGAGTTGGACCCAGGCCCTGAGGCGCCGCAGCCCTAATGAGCCATGTGACGAGCAATGGCTGTCCGCCGCGCTCACTTGCTCTCTCCATTCTTCTCTTTCCCCCCTCCTCTCCATATTTCACATTCATGCGTAGACCGTCTGTTCGCACACTCTCAAGCCTAGCGGTTGATCTGTTGCATTTTTATTAGCTGCATTCATACAGGCTACACATTTAATCCCAGCAGTGAAGCCTGCCGATAGTGGATGATTGCCTTTTTTTGGATTCTAGACGCAGAGCTGTTTGTTGTGAAACACTGTTGGTTGTGTTTCCTGTTTAGAAGAAAAGAGCTTTAAAACGTAATTGAAAACTGGTACACACACATTTAAGATCAATTAGTCTAGATAGATCCAAGCCATTGGGAACCGTGCAAGACAACATGTACTTCTGTTTCACTCCATCTCATGAAATTTGCTGTGGGAGTGTAATGTTCGTGTTCTAAGGACTATAATAATAAGTGACACATTGAAATGCAGTCAATTGCTGTCCAGGTCTTTAAGAGTGAAGTACTTAGAAAGCGAGTGCCATGTTGAAACCATTTTCTGTCAGGTTTTGATGTTGTACTACTCATGGCTCTACTCATGTACTACTTATTTACTCCAAAGAGTGTGTACAAAATGTACAAGGAGGAATTATTAAAGATTAAAATATCAGATTTGGAGGGTTGGAAGTTTGCGTACAATAAATATATTCTCCACATCTATTACATTTCCCAAAGACGTAAAGATTGACATGTGGACGTTTATATTCTTGATTCTTCCTCAAAACGGCTATTTCCAAAGTATTCACATGTGAATTGTGCTTATTTCTTCCAGTCTGACCTCATAGCTGTAACGTTGGTTAAGTGCGTCTTCCAGCTGTATTTTATCTAGGAATTCACGGTTGAGAAGGTTGTCTAGAATTATAGACGTTGCTAAGCCTTGGGTACACACTCCGTTAGCAGAGCGAAAGGCACCAAGATATCGTACCAGTAAACCTGGCAACAGGTAGCTGTGTCCTCTTTCACCTTCAACGGCTGTACCGGAAAGTTTTCGTCCAAATATGTTTAATTATTGATGGGCTACGACGGCATTTGGGAAAGCTGTCAGGGTGCATTTTGTTGCACGACAAGGGGGCAGCTCATTTTGGAGTGAAGCACTACTTTATTTCTTTCCATGTTTGCTTG
>JACYXH010000772.1:7258884-7306384 GCA_026745465.1 Lota lota
ACACACACACATACACACCACACACACGCACACACACGCACACACACACACACACACACACACACACCACACACACACACACGCACACAAAGCTGTCGGACACACATATGCCAATATATATATATTCCTGTGTATCGGCATATGTTCCTTAGTTTTTGAAGTAATAAAAGAGCAGGTAGAGATGAGAAAGTCTGCAAGGACATGTCTACTGTACCAATGAAAGGTGCCAGCAGGGCACAATCACCACCATTGTACTCTCAAAGAAAAACAGCTTTGACATCAATCTTTCACTTTCACACGTTTTGCAATGACAGAAGACATCTTAGAGCTAATAAAATATAATTGTACATTCATTCTTTAAATGTCATTTAGGGAGAAGGGAATGCTATTTGCATATATGAATATAAATTGAATATTTGCATATAAAAAAACCACACAATTCTGGCTATTATTTTCGTGTTTGTGATTACTGTATGAAATCGTTGTTTGAATACAGTACACATGCACACATGCACACACACGCACACACACACAACACACACACACACACACACACACACACACACACACACACACAAATGGATGTTGTTCGAGAGCATCACTTGGGATATTAAAAGCTTGTCCTGGCGGCAGCAGGTATTAGATGGTAGGGGTTAATGTGAGTCGTGCTCTTAGACTGGGGGGTCTGGCTGCTGTCTCCATCACTGTGTGTCTGGTAGCCCCCTGGCAGTGGGGGACGGCTGGCTAACTCTGTCTCTGCAAAGGCTGGCTGGTTCCACATTGCTATGCTACAAGTACCCAGGCTAAAGCGGTTGCACAGAGCCAATCCAAACCCGCCTGGACACTGACCTTGGTCATGTCTCACAGCACTGTTACACAGCCTCTGTGACTGCTTAAATCAGCCAGGGAGCAAGGAGTCAGGGGGAGCGGGGGAGGAGAGAGAGAGAGAGAGAGAGAGAGAGAGAGAGAGAGAGAGAGAGAGAGAGAGAGAGAGAGAGAGAGAGAGAGAGAGAGAGATTGATTGATACAGACTGCTAAGGAGCCGGGCAGAGATATAATTAAGGGATGGAAATTGAGGCCGAAGATAACAAGGAGAAAGATAGAGGACGATAATAAAGGTGAAATTTAGAAAACTTTTCCTCTTTAGCTTTTGACAAAGCATAACATGAGCAAAGACATACGTGTGTGTACTCTCGTACACGAGCCAGCATGTTAAATGACAGAAATGTATGTTTGGACAGGCACCTGCAAATCTGCATATGTGTGTGCGTGTGCATATGTGTGTGTGTGTGTGTTTGTCTGTGTGTGTGTGTGTGGCATGTCTGTCCCTGGTGGGATAATAGCTTATTGGCTCAGATCATCCTCTTAATGTTGCCAGTTAATCTTCATTGTGATGCTATTTTCATCAAGGGCCCCTGAAGCTGTCTGCCTTGATCTAATACAATTTTATTTAATAACGTGTGCACCAAGAAACCTCAAAGAATCACAACAAAGTTTTTCATCTTGCTTTATTCAAAAGAGAATTTTCTTTTCCCAAAGTTGATCTTCATAGCTGTTTTGTTGTCTTGATGACTACAAAGTATAATATTGTTCTGTGTATTCAATATATATTTTAACACTGGTTATTACCGTTTGTTTGAGTCGTCTACAAACAATACCCTATAGTGGTACCAATACCATTATAGGCTTTTATCACAGAACCATTACAGTAGGGGCGAAAACAGTTGTAGGTCATTAAGTTAATTATGGGACTGTAGGCATGCCAGTGTCCATAATTAACATCATGAGTGTTTTCCCCTACTATTCCATCTCTGTGATAAAGTAATTTTACTACATCACTCATCTTCTATGTAAACAACTAAACATAATGTTGATCTGTTTTAGGCATACTACGTGTGGGCTCCCCCACTGCTCCGGAGGTGACACTGCGTCTGAACCTGACGGTGAAGGCCAGCAGCTGTGTGGAACCAGGCAGCCGGTTCAGCGACCCACAGTGCTCTGGGAAGGGCAAGTGCATCACGCAGCCTTCTGCGGTAAGTCCAGACCCTTCCATAGATGATGTCCACTGGTTAGCAATCGCACAAATTCAACACAAATCAGTGAATCCGTCATAAAACCTTGAATTCAGTGAAGTCAATGCAAAGCATTTGATTCACTGAATCCAACATAGAACATTAAAATGACTGAATATGAAACGTTGAATCCGCACTGTGTTCAACATGAAACATTGAATTCACTGAATCCAACATGAAACACTGAATTCAGTACACAATGTAGATATAGTAAACCTACACATCCAATCCCCCTCCCTCCATATACCACAATTATATTAGACATTATGAAATTAGGCTAGGAAAAAGGCACCGCTGTTTATGTAGAAATAAGATGGCCTAGAAGTGTGTATCCATTCCCTCACTTATCCAGTTACAACACACTATTGATTTACACATTAAACAATGAAATTGCTAGCGAGCATATCCATGGCAGTGCCCAGCAATACAAACAACATAAATTAGTTTGTGATTAATGCACGCTAGCCTCCTAATAGTATCATGCTCACTGTGAAAACAAAGAAGAGAGATGCTCTTTTATCAACTGTGGAACCCAAACATCTTAAGCAGGCCTGTGTCTACTGCCCCCCCCCCCCCCCCCCCCCATCACATAGCTCCCTGGGGTGTCATTGGGGAGAAAAACAAACGGGAATAGAGAGCAGTTCTAAAGAAATATGACCAGAAGAAGGCCTATCAGAAAGAGCAGAACAAGCTAGACAAAGAAAAACACAGAACCGAGAGGGGAGCGGCCCCGAGACAGGACAGGGTAGAGCTGAACAACATAGCTCTGATCTCAAAGCACAAGGAAGGCTGGGGAGGGGAATCGGCCTGGGAGATGAACTGCGTCACTATTGAACGTTTATTTTTATTCCCTCTGCGATTAAAGCCGTCATACTTCGAAGGCTACCAAAAGCTAAGAAAATACCACAAAATCCACACCACACCAGCGCTTCATATCTGCACTGCAGTACAATCTATTAATCATCACTCTTCATTTTGAGAGCGGTACATAAGCATGCAGTATATGTCGTTCCAAATAGAAGACAGATATTTCCAGTTAAAAGATAAAAATAACCTCGGTCATTCATTCTGTGTCTCCCCACACCTCTGCTGCATGCACTCTGCAATAAGAGCAGGAGGAGGAGGAGTGGGGAGGAGGAGGAGGAGGAGGAGGAGGAGGAGGAGGAGGAGGAGGAGGAGGAGGAGGAGGAGGAAGAGGAGGAGGAAGAGAGTAGGAGGAGGAAGAGCAGGAGAGGAGGAGGAAGAGTAGGAGGAGAAGGTGGATGGGAGCTCTTAGTGGAAGGGAGGTAGAGAGGGCTAATAGAGGAGCAATAGTGAGATAGTGAGGAGAAGCAGGGAGTAGCCGGGGGGCTGCGCAGAGTTCTAGTGCCTGCAAAGCCTGGGGATTTGGGTGAAAAGGATCTGTTTGTGCTGAGGCTGACGCTAGCTTAGCAAGTTTCACAATTTCACAGAGAATGTTGAAAAGGAAAAAGGAGGGGGGGGGGGGGATAGGCGGTGGTTAAAAGGCCTTGCTGCCAAGGAGTACCAGGAAGCGTTCCCTTTCATTTCAAGCCGTTATCCTTATCGCATGACAATAGCTGGCTTATTATCCCATTGTTAAAGCACAGTGTTGCTGTTGTACCGCACTACTGCAGCAGGAGTGCGGTAGTACTTTTTTTTCTTTCATGCCTCATTATTTTGTATTCATTCAGAATTCATGGGGAAACAGAGAGACGATCGGAAAAAAAGTGTTCCTCATCTTGTGTGTGTGTGCATGTGCATATCTGTGCACGTTTCCCCCTGCCCCACAGAGCACGTTCTTCTGCGAGTGTGAGGACGGCTACACGGGCATCTTCTGTGAGGAGTTTGACGCCTGTCACCACCGCCCATGCCGCAACAACGCCACCTGCTCCGACGTCAGGCAGGGAGACCAGGGACGCAACTTTACATGCGCCTGCCCCGCAGGTGTGTGTGTGTGTGTGTGTGTGTGTGTGTGTGTGTGTGTGTGTTTGTATGTGCTATGTATTAATAGTCAAAACCACATCCAAACAAACAAACAATCACATCATTATTTTATGTACAGAAATAAGACAAGAATAAATTATTCTTGTCTCATTTTGTACATAAAAAGAATAGTACCATAATATTTATGTATCACTGTTTGAATATACAAAGCAATCCAAAGCATGTACATGAAACATGTACCTGTGGTAATGACACATGTGTCTGTGCATATGTACATCCGCAGGCATGCATGCAGGGAATAAGCACAAGGCAGTGTGATTGTGTACATCTCTATACAGTCTATGGTACATCCACATCTTAAAATCTGTGGATACACGTTTATACACTCTGCTGTGTTCACTCCTTGTGCACACAATGATATGAAAGGTTTCATTGAGATGCATGGAGACCCACTTAGGGCTTAGAACTTTACCCATATAGAGAACAACATGGAGCTCTCCTCTGTGTGTTGGAGAGAGACTCTAAATGAAGGAGATAGAGAGCCTTTGATGTTGTCAGTGAGACCTATTTTGGAATCCAAACACACAGTGGGGGCAGGCTAGCAGGGATGTGTGAATTATCAGATATAGTTGGAGCAGATGACTCGTCGCAAGCTATCCCATAAGGCTATGTTGCCGCTAACCATCCCTTTATGAAGTAATGTATGAGTGAAGCTTGTGTTTCTTTTATTACACTACAAATACAAGATGCGAGGTATGTGAATACTTTATCCTTATCTGCTTTTTTCCAGATTCCTTCTTGTTTGTGAGTGAAGCCTTGCTGGATTTGGTGCATTGTCCATTGCTGACAAATACTATGATGTGATGATCATGTAATTAGTCAAACCAATTTATTGATAAGCATGTGAACATACATGGAAGACTTCTTGTTTTTTCACAATTTAGTTTTCGACTAGTAGTATTATACAAAATAATTCAAATTGGAGAGAAGAAGGGATCATCCTAAATGCATCAGTCCAATATTTATATCAGCATATGCAGACAAATTGTTTTGTGCAATAACACGGCTTTCCCCATCTGCATTATCGGATCATTTGAGATAAGTAGTAATACAGCCGAAAACAAGCCCGCTTCAGTTCAGAGAGCAAGGAACAACACCGTTATCTTTGCCAAACCACCCCTGCTGGCAAAGTGGACACCTGAGTGTCTCTGTTGGCTTTCTAGGTTATGAAGGGGAGCGGTGCCAATTTCTGGTGGACCACTGCCTGTCCCAGCCCTGCAAGAACGGAGCCACCTGCTTCAGTAGCCAGGCGGGACCCAGGTGCTACTGCACTGAAGGTAAGGTCTCTGTCCCATGCTAATTAGATGATGAATTAGAGATGGTGCATTTTTTAGACCCATTCATAGATACCTTCATGGATATATACATCGACACATGTACATATACCCATGGGTATATGCGTATATACATTCAGAGATTTATACATAGATATGTTGTACATTTGGTCATTTAGAAATTCTTACTGCAGAGTAGCTAGAAGTAGATTTATATTTGTTCTTTGCATGAAACAAGGTAATCTAGATACACACAGAAACATACATATCTATTTATACCACAAACAACACAACGGTGTGGCTTCCTCTGCAAGAGTCCATCCCCACACCATCCAGTCCTATATAAAAAAAAAGCCTATACACAGAGACTGAAATAACATATCACAGGTACGTGTTTGCATGCATATCTCCTCCAGTGTGACGGCACGAGTTAGTGAGTTCACCCTGCTCCTAGTGGGCTCTGCGTGTGTGCTCTGTGTTTATCAGTATCTGTTCCATTTAGATGCTTAATTTAAACCTCCCTCCACCATTCTAATTAGTTACCCTAGCCTCAGCGACCCACGGTAGTGTCTCCAGGGAATGCTCTGACCGCAAAACTTGTGCAGAAACAGCGCTCCCCTACGCCAGAGCAAGCTACTCTACTTTCAAACACACACACGCATTCATTGATATACACACACACACACACGCATGCACACACGCACGCACACAAACACACACACGCACGCACACACACAAACACACACACGCACACATGCACATGCAGCTACACACACACACACAAACACACACACACACACACACATGCATACACACATATATACCAATACACATTTGTATTTACACTTACATTTAGCAGAGGAAGTAGTCAGTAGCAATTCTGTCCTCAGCACGAATATCGGAGCAGCATGGGACAGGTGGTGGCACCGTCAGAGGGAGTGTTTTTGATTCCAGGTACGCCCCCCAGCAGTGCCTTCACTCTGATAAGGAAGAGGTCTTGCAAAGGATTTCATGATTAATCTTCAGACCCCCTAACCAGCACTGGAATTCATAATCCATCACACCTTGAAGTTCAGAAGTTGAGTTTCCACGGATACATGGAGCGGCTTCAGAGGATGGGCTGCAGCAATTACTAATGTATAATTAGCGCCAGGAGAGGTTTGGAGGAGCTTGCCTGTGTGCATGAAGCAAGAGAGGGTTTGAGTACATTTCATTCTTGGAAGGTTTATTTTAAAACAAGCTGGCCGTTTAGTCCTCTGCTCATGCCAGGCTCATCGTGTAATTATGTTCAGCCTGCATAGTTTTTTTCAACATTGTGAAAGGCATAAATTCAACTTTGCATTCACCACCTCGACCTAATGTACCGTATGCATTCATTCCAGGTGCTGAAATGACTTGATATCCAGATGATGACTATGGAGGATGTATTAGGAAGAGGCAGGAATCAAAATAGACTGAGTCGGAGGCAGGAAGGGAAGGAACAAGTGAATTGGTGCCATAAAGTGGGAGAGAAAGAGAGTGAGAGAGAGAGAGAGAGAAAGATGGAGATAGAAGCAGAGCGAGGATGAGAGATGGGGGAGAGCTGGCTATATTAACATTTTTATCATTGGCATGTTTATATGAAATAACAAGAAATCACTTGGGAAATAGAAGCCTGTGTGAGTGTTGTGTGTGTGTGTGTGTTTGTGTGTGTGCGTGTGTGTGTGTGTGTTTTTGTGTTTACTTGGGTTTATGTATTTGTGTGTGTGTGTCTGTGTCTGTATGTGAGTGTGTGTGTGCGTGTGTGTGCATGTGTGTGTGTATATGTGTGTGTGTGTATATGAGTGTGTGTGTGTGCGTGTGTGTGTGTGTGTGTAATGTGAATAAGCAGGCTAGTGTTTGTTAGCACACAATAAATATTTAAAGAACATGGTCCTGTCCTACATTGTAGTGAGACCTGCAGTAGCAGCAGAAGCAGGGGGTATTCTCGTTTGGAAAAACAGAACCCAGTGCACACACTGGTGTTCCTGCCAAACATTTGTTGTTCAGTTTTTGTCCATGTCCCAAGTGAATGTGGATACATTTGAAAATGCAATTTTTTTCACTCCATTTTGGCCTTTCTTCAACTCAATGTTTTCATCCACAAAAAACTAAGATTTTCCAAAGACACTCTTCCAAGGGGGATACATTTGAAAAGTCTGGTCTTGTCTCGTAGTGTAGAACACACATGAAAGGCCTCAGCATGAGAGTATGTGTGTGTGCACGTGTGTGTGTAAAAACCATTTGTGTACACATGTGTATCGTAATAAATTCCAGTGCTGCTGTGCGTCGGTTCAATATAGATAAATCTGATGATTCTGCTGAACACAGACAGTGAGCACAGAGCCGTGCTCCCTTCTATATTAAGAGAAGAGCATTCATCAGAGCTCTCCCTCCACTTGGGCTTTAACTCTTGAGTCTCTCCCAGGCAGGCTCCTCGGCCCCTCCTCCCTTGCCTACAGTTCTCCTTTTAAAGTCATTTGTATTTTCCTTTTTCCACTTTTGTAACATTATTCTACCCGTTCTAACTCTCTCTCTCCTACACATTGTCAATAATGTGTAATGTTAATAAGGCTAAATATTTACGGTCAATAATGTTTCCATTTATATTCTGCGTTAACATTTCTACTCATATTGTGTATATAGATGAATTGTTACATATATTTTTGGCAAAATGTTAACATATTCCTATTCTTAAATGAGTATCTGTTTTTAATTATTACAGTCCTGTCTGGGATTAATACAGTACATTTTATTTGATCTTATCTTATGTTATCTAACCTTACCCTTATCACCACATTTCCCATCTTGGATTAAAAAAAAGTACATTGTATCTTACCATACCATGTATAACCTTATTTTACCTTATCCTATCTATAATTAACCTTCTTTGTATTCTCTCTCTCTCTCTCTCTCTCTCTCTCTCTCTCTCTCTCTCTCTCTCTCTCTCTCTCTCTCTCTCTCTCTCTCTCTCTCTCTCTCTCTCTCTCTCTCTCTCTGCAGGCTACCAGGGGGCTATGTGTGACCAGAAGGCGGACCCCTGTGCCTCCGGCCCCTGCCACAACAACGGGACCTGCTACGCCCAGGGCCCGGCCGGCTTCAGCTGCAGCTGCCCGGCTGGCTTCACGGGGCCCACGTGCGCCCAGCTGGTGGATTTCTGCGCCCTGAACCCCTGCGCCCATGGGATCTGCCGCAGCGTGGGGAACAGCTACCGCTGTCTCTGTGTCCCGGGTGAGACTCTATCACGTTCTACCATCGTTTCATAACCATTTGATCAGTTGACGTTAACGTGAGAGAGAAGGTCATTGTGAAGGAGTGAACATTAACGGGGTTTGGTGATATTATGGTTTTGTAATCGTTTATTGCCTGGCTGAAACAGAAATCTATAATTTCGCAAAGCTCAAAGTAAACTGTTCAAAAGTACTGCTGCACTGTTTATTTTAATTTTCTAGTACAGGTGACGAATACATTAGCAACCTCCCACTAACACACCTGTCTTCTGATTGGGTAGTCGATAGCCACGCCTCCTCCATTTTCTCTGCTACAGACAGAGCTCAACCACCCCAACTGTAATGTGGAAGATGACGTAATGGTTGTGAATCTCGTGTGGTTGAAGTACTTAAGTAATGTGTGTATATCTGTATATACAAGGAATGCCTCTATGTCTAGTTTTTTTGTAATTTCTTTGTGCCACAGGCTTCCATTGAGAGACAGTGAAGAAGGTTCAGCTGAACGAAGGGTTATTTTTAGACGTTAATGGCACCGGTGGCCGTATGCTGACACCAATTGAATGGAATGATGACTAATCACGATGTGTTTTTGTCCTCATTTCCCTCTGCTGAGGGAAGGTAAAGGCATGATTGGACTGCCTGTAAAGATAATGTGATACGCGATCTTTATTCCTCTCTGTCGGCTCACACACACACACACACACACACACACACACACACACACACACACACACACACACACACACACACACACACACACACACACACACACACACTGTTTGACAGGTTGCTGACCATGGGTCGATGCTCTTCATGACTTTCTCTGTTGTTTGACTATTTCTGGCGACCAATCATCCTCCGGTTTTGGTGACTTCAACAACGTCAGCGAGGCTGAGGAGGAGTAGAGATGAGGAGGTTGATTCAAATCAACACTGTGCTCTGCTTAAGAAGAGAACGATTCTTTCTTTTTTTTGCTGACATAAAAAATATTTAATTGAGAATGTTAGAAGGACATTTTTATTGAAATGTACAGAAACATCATCCAATGCATACATCAAGAGATGAACTGTATGCATTGCTGTTTAAAAAAAAAAAAAAAAAATATATATATATATATATTGACTCCTGGATTGGTAATACATAGAATTACAGGTCTAAGCAAGACAAGCATTTAAATGCACACATGACATACAAGCATTCAAATGAGGAAACATATCAAAGGTATGTATCCTTATACTAAGGCTGTAGACTCTTCTCCTGGCCACCATCTTGAATGTTTGTGCTCTTCGTCTCTTTGTCTCGCTGTCTGTTCACCCCACCCTACTCCCCTCCCATCCTCTGTTGTCTGGTTGGCACGGTTGCTTTGCATCTGTTTGTGTGTATTAATGTGTGTGTATCTGTATATATATATGTGTGTGTGTGTGTGTGTGTGTGTGTGTGTTTGTGCGTACCTGCATGTGCGTCTGTGTGTATGTGTTTATATGTGTGTGGGCTCTTGAATGTGTATCTGCGTGTTTGTGTATGTGTGTGTGTATCTCTGTGTGTGTGTGTGTGTGTGTGTGTGTGTGTGTGTGTGTCGCCGAGCAGTGGTAGAGGCTTTGACAGAGCTAGTTTACCAGATGCTGTGGTCCAATCAAATAGCGATCCTCTGCCAGACCTGTCTAATGGGATCTCTGAGATTGGTGATATGCAATTAGTGTTCCAGACATTACCTTACCGAGAACATGCGTATACACATGCACACCCACGGACTCGCACACTCATGCACCCGCACACACGCACACACACACACACGCACACACACACACACACCACACACATTTAGACAACAGATGGAATACTAATGAGGTAGATAAAAGGTCATAACTGTGTATTTGTATCAGTGTGTGTGTGCGTGTATGTGTGCTCCTGTGTTAGAGTGAGAGTGTGTGTGTGTGTCAGAGTGTGTCATTTTGTCTGTCCGAAGGCTGGTGTGTGGAAGCTCCCACTGGTAATATAAAAGAGGGCCGCAATGGAATTTAGACAGAAGGATCTAATTTACTATCTACTAATCTATTGTCTCATTTCTTGGCAATGTCATACCCATGTTGTAATCTTCCAATATTTGTATTATCCACCAGTTCACTCACCAGATCACTCATCTCACCACTTCTAAACGCAGTGTTCTCACTCTGCCCCGACCTGTAACTATGACTGTTTTAATCTCTGGTGTTCTTGCAGGTACATCATTGTCCTTTAAAATAAAACGCTCTGTTAATTTGCTGCAGTCTGTCACCAAAAAAAGGAAAAGAAAAAAGAAAAAATATGACTTTAAAGTCTGTTGACGTTTGTGTGCGTTGACCTTGGGAGTCACATGGTATTCTGACGTCAGACACTTTTTTTCTCCCCTGCATCAATACGCAGCTGCCATCCAATGGTGGACATAGAGCACTGCATTTCATTTAGGAACCTGTCTCAGTATGTGGAGATGTACAGGTGAACTGTGGCTTCACAGATAACAGATTGGTTTTTACAGTAACAGTTTGTGTCTCTATTTTGTGGAAAGGGAAAGGGTAGAAAGGGATATACATAGGGGTATACAGTAATGTTTTGTCGTCTAACACATTAGTGGGCGTAACCTCATTAAGCTTCCGTTTAGTGGTGACTGAACTATGTGCTGTTAACATCAAACAGTTGCTTTAATAACAAGGAGTTTACGTGTTAAACCCCCTGTGACTACAAAGAAACTAGGTACAGTGAAGGTCATAGAGGAGAGCAGTAGAACAAAATGGAGGGATAGTTGAGTAACCGTGTGATTCTATGTGATTTTCCCCATTTAGGGTACCATGGCCTGTATTGTGAGGAGGAGTACAACGAGTGTCTGTCCGCCCCCTGCCAAAACTACGCCACATGCAAGGACCTCATCAACGCTTATGAGTGTGTGTGCACACCACAATTTCAAGGTAGGTGTGTGTGTGTGTGTGTGTGTGTGTGTGTGTGTGTGTGTGTGTGTGTGTGTGTGTGTGTGCTTGTGCTAATGGATGCAGCAATAATGCATGTATTGTTGCAATTATTTTAGTGTGTTATATATATATATACAGTATATATATATATATATATATTAAATCAAATATATATTTGATATTGTGTGTGTGTGTGTGTGTGTGTGTGTGTGTGTGTGTGTGTGTGTGTGTGTGTGTGTACGTCTGCATGCAAGCATATTAATTATAAATGCTATCTGTGGGTTTTCCTTGGTAGGAAGACACTGTGAGATTTACAAAGACCCCTGCCTGAAGGTGCACTGCCAGAACGGAGGCAGCTGTGAGAGCACAGGCCTCAACGCATCATGCGTGTGCCCACCAGGATACACTGGTAGGGACCCACTCAACCACATCCCTATACCCTCCATGCCAGGAGTATATATGTCCTTAATTTTTGCCTTTCAATTGAGGTCAGTTCATTTGCAGAACATACATGCATGCACCCGCTGGCCGCAATGCAAACGTAACATTGTGTTGCGTTTAAAACTCCTTTCTGGGTATGTGGAAAGAGAGGCTGAGTTGTTACATTATGAAGTTGGAGCTAAATGAAAGGGAATTCTGTTCTCTGCCAGGGGATCTTTAAAGACCCGTTGGGGTTTCTGACTAGATTCACAGTTTTGTCCCTGTCATTCAAAATGATTATTATCTATAGCCTAAAGTGATGCTTTCTTCCACCCAATCAGGGGAGAGCTGCGAGGTGGATGTCAATGAGTGTGACAGCGACCCTTGTCACCATGGCGGCACCTGCGTCGACCAATCAAACAGCTTCACCTGCCACTGCCCCCCCGGCTGGGTGGGCCTCAGCTGTGAGATCCGTAAGTCACCCTGCGGAGAACCCCATGATGAACCATTAAATCTAAAGACGGGCTACGTCAACATCGGCTTGTGTGTGTATTCATCTGTATATGTGTGTGTGTGCGTGTGTTATATGTGTGTGTGTGTGTGTGTGTGTGTGTGTGTGTGTGTGTGTGCGCGCGCACGGGTACGCCTCTGTGTGTGTATAGACCTGCAGTGGAAGCCAGCGCACCCCGATGACAACCTGACCACCATGCCGCGCCACTCGCTCTACATCATCATCGGCGCCCTGTGCGTGGCCTTTGTCCTCATGCTCATCATCCTGATCGTGGGCATCTGTCGCATCAGCCGCATCGAGTACCAGGGCTCGTCCCGCCACGCCTACCAGGAGTTCTACAACTGCCGCAGCATCGACAGCGAGTTCAGCAACGCCATCGCGTCCATCCGTCATGCCAGGTCAGTCACTGGCCTTCTTCCCCAGAGCTTCCTTTACACCGATGGATATTTTTCTGCAGCAAAGATCTGGAACAGACTTCCAAAACATGTGAGGTCTGCCTCAGCACTTGAATCAGGGCTCCAAACATTTGTCGCAGGTTTCTGTTAAAAATGTATGTCAGCAATGCTATATTAATTCCCCCCATCATCTTATACTTTAATTTTACATTTCTCCTACTTCTTTTTTTATTATTATCTGTTAATGATTGTCATTTTAATGTTTTCACATGGGATTTCTTCCTTTGCAAAGCACTTGTGTTTGAAGGGTGCTAAATATATAAACATGCCTTGCCTTGATGTTCAAAAGGGAAATAAATCTACAGCTCAATTGTCTCTGAATTCACTGTAAGTGTCTTTGGATAAAAGCAGCTGCTAAATGCCTAATACTAATACTAATTGTATATGTTTTGCGGTTAGGTTCGGCAAGAAGTCAAGGCCTGCGATGTATGATGCCACTCCTATCACATACGAAGACTACAGCCCTGATGACAAGCCCCTGGTCACCCTCATCAAAACTAAAGATTTGTAAAATAAACCAGGGGAGATCACAACCAGATCACATTTACAGTATATCCACAAACATACAGAATACACACATACAACAAAAAAGTATGTCCTCAAGTATTTCTTTAGAAAGAAATAAAGCAGCAGAACAAAATTGAATGTAAAGCGGAGAAGAAATAAAATAAAATTAAAATAAAAAACACAAAAGTATAGTAAAGTAGTTTGAAAAAATACCAAATATGGAATTTGATACGTATATTTTCAAAGTCCATAATAAGGCTATGTTGTAGCATAAAAGTATTCTTTGCATTTCATTTAGTTTGGTCAGTTATGGTTGTCGTGCCGTCCACATTGTTTAGGGTCTCAGCTGTGTAATAGGAGAGCGCCTGTAGTCGTCCCCCCCCCCCCCCCCCCCCCCCCCCCCCCCCCCCCCCCCACCGGACCCTGTATCCGGACGTAGGGCCCAGCCAAACACCAAAAACACACCATTTCCGATTATCGACTTAGCAGGTAGTGTTACAAGCTGTCGTGGCAGGTGTTGTTAGAAATAGACACACTTCTCGTAGTGCAAACACTGTATGTCTTTCTCTATTTAAAAAGATGTGCAGTAGGCCGCCATACTCAGTGCATGGGTATAGATTTGATGTTTTATTTAAGTTCTTTTTCCAAGAACTCTCTTCTGGTATTTTTCCGTTGTGGTTGTATATCTGTGTGTCACATTTGTGCCACCATTTTTTTTAAATAATTTTCTCTTGGGCAACTTGTGGTTGGTAGATCAAACTTAAAAATATATAACAAAGCAACTGTCCAGTGAATGCTGATGTGTACATGCATTTTCCTTTTCTTTCTTAGTAATTACTGTTTGCACCAGTGACTGCACTATACTAAAGGTCCTTGTACAAGTAAAGTGTAAACGGTGTTGAATAGTTTGTTCAAGTGGGTCCAACTGCAGGTGGATGGATCGTCTGTCAGGGGGTAGACTAAAGGGATGCTGTTGAGCGAGGGAGGAAACATATCTGAATGAAGGGTTAAAGAGTAACTACACACTTTAGATCACATTTGAGTTTTCTGGGGTCTGAAGGGCTATTTTGAGATTGATCAAATTATCTCAGAGTAGCTGTTTTTGATACTTTGACGTTCGCTCATGTGGAAAAGCACTGCTTTACTTTGCTGAATATCGAGAAATCAGTGTATACCAAACAATACAATGCTGGGGGTTATAAGAATAGAATTACAGAACAATAAAATATTTTATTAGTACAGCACTTTTCCAGGTGCTCAAAGATACAACAATGTGAATACACTTTTCTTTATTTTTACTTTTCACAAAACTAAATAAATGAACATACCCATAAAGATAACATGATTTGAACAAACCAATTAGCAACAAAAGCTCCATTCACACCATTGCTTCTGAAGTTGAACCTTCAGATTGCAGAAAACTCACAAACAGAACAGTTGATAAAGAGGGGATATGACTATAGAACTTGAGAGAACGGGAGGGTGGTGAAAACGGTGAGGGCCATGACAACGTAGCAGGCGATAACTCGATTACTTGATGTGTGTGTGTGTGTGTGTGTGTGTGTGTGTGTGTGTGTGTGTGTGTGTGTGTGTGTGTGTGTGTGTGTGTGTGTGTGCATCTCTGTCACCCTGCAGTTGGACGTCTTTGTCTGTACCTCTGCGTCGTTGCACTCAAGGCCGAGCCAAGTGATGGATATGTCAGTAGGGCCTGTGAGACATCACACCTCTCTTCTCTTTTCCTTTGTTATTTCCAAGACAGAAACCACATGTCTACCTATTATCTATGTTGAATGATGTGATAAATAAAGTTCCAACTTAACACAACCTATGCCCCTTTACATGAGTTGTTTGTGTTCACACACAGACACAAAATCATATATAAACATTGAGTCACGTTTAAAATGGATTTAAAAGAAAGGTTTCCACAGCTGGATTCTATGAACATCTGGTATCAGGTGGGATCACTTTACAGATTGGACTGTCAGATATGAGTTATAGATAGCTCTGGCACTTGTGGTCTTGATTTGAAGGCCACGTGTTTTAATCATTGACCTTTGCCCTCTGTGGACCCTGGAGCTCTCCTCAGCTCCTCTCATCCACAACACCACAGGGTGATAGTGTTTTGAGACGGACTGACAGGCAGGTGGATGTAGGGAAAGATATATATATATATATATATATATATATATATATATATATATATATATATATATATATTAGATGGACAGATATATATGGTTTTCTCACATACTATACAGTAAAAGATTTAAGGCAAAGTATATTTGTCTTAATGTGTGTGTGTTTGTGAGTGTGTGTTTATGTGTATGTGTGCATGCATGTGTGTGTTTGTGTGAATACATTCTTCTTTGTGTGTGTGTGTGTGTGTGTGTGTGTGTGTGTGTTTGTGTGAATACGTTATTCTTTGTGTGTGTGTGTGTGTGTGTGTGTGTGTGTGTGTGTGTGTGTGTGTGTGTGTGTGTGTGTGTGTGTGTGTGTGTGTGTGTGCAGATGTGCACATAGGTGGGTATTATGTGTGCGTTACATAGAACAAATAAATAATAATACAAAATAATCAAAATATTGATAAAGAATTACAAAGAAATGTGTGCTGATAAACAATTCCATTTGGCAATTTACCTTTTCCTGGTATGTTTTGGTGGGTTAGGAGTAAAACTATTTTCTGTGCCTGGATACTATCACATTTTACTGCCTTCCCATATATATAAAAAGAAATCCATAATATTTATCCTGCTTTCATATGGTCAGGGCTCAGGAGAATAAGAATGTGTGCGGAAATCTCCCTCGTAGATTTATTTATTGTTGTGGTTGCTCAGGAATATAAACTGAGACATGATTAAGAGTAAAGGTATGGGCATTTGGGTATTACATTAACCGAATTGTACTGCCACGGACCTAATCATGCCTTACAATGTATCTAGGGATTTTGTATGGTCTATAGTTTTATAACATTCCTGTACACAGGCTGTTAACTGCTTTCCTTTCTAACCATGTACTGCGTTCTTTACACGTTTGTTTACCGTCAGCGTCCTCTGCTGGCGGCAGGGTTTACTACATGCGGGCGGAGCAACGTAGACTTCCTACGATCCATTGGAATTCACTGTCCGCTATTCAGCTCGGACTGAAGGAGGGAGGAAAGCGGCAAAGACGAGCAGATGTTAACTGGACTACAAAAGAGAACAAGCTGTAGTTAAGGCGGAAAACCCTTGATTCGTCTAATATGTGGCAGCCTGCGTCGGAGCGATTGCAGGTAAGCTACGGGTGTATTCGCGTTTATTGCAGACAGAGAGAGCATAGCAAACGTTTCATAGCTGTGTTCACAGCAGTTGCAACCTACTGCTTTGGTTCAAGCCTTTAGACTTGCTACGTTTGTTGCAGAATATAGAAATAGGCTACACGGCCTACCTTTGCATACAGAATCGCCTTTGTAAGTGTGCCTAGGAACCTAGGAAATCTCAGTTCAGTGCAAGAAAACAATCGCTTTGAATGATGTGAATTCACGTTTCTCCTGCTGCCTCCCCTGATTATTTCAATTACTCTAAGTGCTACGTTAACGCGTTGACGCTATGGTAGGGCTACAATGCATGTAACTGTAGGCCTATTACATTTCAGATTCCCCTTTTGAAATGTATATGGTAAATGCATGTATCCTTAATCGATTTCTTTTGGGACACAGGCCTGGTTAATCACCCTTAAAGTCCACATCGTATAGCCTATCTAACGCATAGGCCTACGGGCAGCAGTGGTAGGCCTATATCTGTTGTCAAATGTTGTTGGCCTGTTGATCGGCTTATTAAGCGATCAAGGCTAATAAGGCACTTTTTATTTTATTTTTATAGTTCTGCTGGAATATAGCCAAAAATCCGACAGTAACCCACACCGTGACGCCCATGACCTGTTTGGAAATAATAATAAAAAATGTTAATGACACGTAGTTTGATCTCCAGGGGCGAGGGGCAAGCCATGCACCGAGCCCGGCTTCACGTCTCTTCAGGCGTAATGCTATCCAGATGTCAGGGTGTCGACTGCTTGCCAAGTGAACTTGCACAATCTACACTTGGGGCTCTTGCCCAGGCGTCAAGAAGATGGAATCGCATTAAATAAAATAAAAAACTTGGAAATCCACAGATTCAAGTGACTGTAGTTTACACTTGACCACACCGCGTTAATGCAGCGTTGAGCTGCAACTTCATTTGAAATGGAATGCGTGAATGGGGCAATTATTTCCGTTTTATGTTTCAGATTTGAACAATATCAAGAATCGGTACCTCCTCCTTTCCATATTTTCTTCACTATGTGTGATTCAAGGTTTAAAAGCAACAACGCCATTATAATTGGGCCTTTTCTGAAGTCAGCGTGGGGTGCCTACCCTCAGCAGGGCCTTTTCCTTATCCATTCACTTCAAAAATGTTACGAAAGATGTTGACATGTTGCTCTCGCTCAATACTGCGGTGTAGACTACATAGAGCTAGCGACGTTCTCTGTGAGAATGATGGAGCACACACGAACAACTCTTGAAAATGGCAGACCACCTCAAAAATGTTGTTTATTGTTTCCTTTCGGTGTCATGTGTTATAGACTACACCAAAACACAATGGTTTCCCTAGTCATGCCTTGTCTCATGGGTAAGGGATATAATAACTTTAGGGATCTGCATTATAGCTGTGGAATCTGTCATAAATGTTTAGGATGAAAAGTATATTTTTCTGAAATACTATATTTCTTAATCTTTTATCTTATTGGGTTCCAATTAATAGCAATAGAGAGCAGCCATGTTGCATATGAAAGACTGGAGACTGTTTTGTTGCCACAGAAGTGAATGGGCCATTTCCTTTTTGTTGTTGTCATGGCAACAAGCATCCACTGTGAACCATTTCAACAGATGTTATCAGGCTTCACCTTTCTGTGCCAGAAATGGCAGTTGGAAGACATGAGGTATATAGCAGGATTGCCTACTTATCTTATTTATGTTCTGTTTTGTCTTATTTATCCATGGCGTCTTATCTACAGTTTTCTCTCCTGTTTCCATAGCAACAAGAGTGAGGCTATCATCCTCCGTGTTTTGTCACAGGCTACCTATGGCTTCACGTCTCCTTTTTATACTGACAGTATTAAGTGTCTACAAATAGAATGTACTGGTAAAAACAGGAAGTGTTGATGTTGGATTGCCTGTGCTCTCTTGTCGTCTTATGTCTATACACCCACCACCACCACAGCCTGTCTGTGTCTTCCTCTCTTCCTCCCCTCCTATTTCTTCTCTGACCACATCCCTCAATCAGTCTGAGAGGCCCGTTTTCCCTAGCACTTAGCAACTGTATCAGTTCAATTGATTGCACAATGTGTGCTGGTTCACAGACAGACAGACATACAGACGCATACAGATACAGACTGAGAGACAGAAGCATGCAGACAGACAAGGACCACGGTTCCCTTTTTAACATCTCCTTCTGTCAGCAGCTTGTTCTGAAACCAGAGGAGGTGTTTTTGCCTGGTGAGTGAACCTACAGACAAAGGGACCCATTTCTCTGTACAGAAATAGCCAGCTGAGGGCCAGCATCAAACCACCACATTGGGTCTATCTCAGTTTACTGTCATTGTGTATACATGTGTCTGGTTGTCTGTCTGTGTCTTTCTGTCCTGGCCGGCTTTGCTCTATTTCCATTTGTTTAGTTTCACCGGCTCTCCTTGATTCTCTGACTCTGGTCTTGTCTCCCCATTGGTCGGCTGTGGTTGTTGTTTTTTCTTCTGTCTTTCTTTCTTTACCTTTTTGTCTGTCTCTGTTGGTCTGTTAGGGCAGACTGTGACCTCATTGACATCAGGAACCAATGAGAAGAGCTGGCATAGTGTTCTCATGGTTCCTTTTGCCTTTTACCAGTGCAGTGTCACACAGGACTTCTCTAAAGGCTTTTGGTTTTGGCTCTGAATCCATAACAAATTTACATAATGGTATAATGCAACAGTTTGAATCATTTTCCGTTCTGTTATTCAAACTTTCGAAACAACTTGTTCACTTAATGACGTCGCTTGCTTTTGTTTTAGTGATTTTCATGTTTTGTTTTTATTGCTGCAGACATAGGAAATTGTTAATTTTGTTGGATATAATATGATGGGATAGTGCCATTTTGTTCGATAAACAAATTTATGATCAAGTGGATTTTGTAGATGTTCTCAGAAAGCTTATTTTCAGTGTTTTTCCTCAGACTGCGTTTATTATGTGTTGTTAAAACGAAGAAGCCGAGCTGCTCTTCCATGTCATTTGCAAGCAGATTGGATGGGTTCTGTTGTTGTGTTCTGCTGTTGTGGGCTGTTTAAAGATGTGGGGGTGGGTAAGCTGTTTGCGTCAAAGAGTTGGTGATTATTTTATTGCGAGCCGGAGATTGCCACCCCCAGGATCTTTTTGGAGGTTTTGGTTTCATCAGGGTCCTTTTCCTACTAACCCACCAATCACAGCTTCCCATCTTCAAACCTCCCACTTGTTACATGGCTTACCCTCCAATCAAAAGTCTGAAGAAGCAAGCTTTTCCTCCTCTTCAGGGTCTGGCCGAGACCTCCTACAGCCCACTTCATGGTGTAGTAGACCATTCAGACATGTTTCCTCTTGTAAACCGGATGAGGATCAGAGGAGGGCGGCAGTGAACACACAGACGGACGTCCTTGCCGTGTTGCTGCAGCCCATGCCTCAAGCATGCCATGACCTTGGGTGGGTTGTACATATTGGTTGTACATTTTTGAGCAGTCTGTGTTCATCATTTTACACATACGTTTATATGGGCACAATTATTTAGGCCTACACTTGTATTTGGCCAGTCCTGCACTTTTTTATTTGTATAATGAATAATGACCACGTCACGGTCCAAGACTAAATAAAGAGACGACCCTGCTTCTGTCTCTTCGTCTGTATAAATGTAAACATGCAGTGCAGCACAGAACTGGGTGCCTGGTCCTAATAAAGGCAGTGTGGACATCATGTTTCCCCGGAGATGTCAGTTGAGTTGAGCGAAGACAATAATAATCGTTTGGAATTTGTAAAATTTCCCACAATTGCATGAAAAGCAAACTTTCTTTGCCTAGAATGCAACTTATATTGTAACATCCGGTTGTCTTCATATGCAGACTAATAAATCATAGTGGTTTGCTTAGACATTGTTTTGCTTGGCCTTTCACATCTACTCTTTAGGGAATGTTGTGTCTAGTTGTGGATGCTAGCTCTTAGAAAGAATGTTGCCTCCTGTTGTTGGAGGCAATTGAGACAACAGTAGTATCTGTTAATGTGATCTTTCCATCCATCCATAACATTTAACTAACAGACCGCAAGCAACGTCTGGTACCGTACTAACAAGTTATGGGTTCCCTAGTTAGATAATTGTGTACAAAACACCAATGGATCTCCATCTAACATAGCTTGACCAATGGCTGTGCTCATTTGCTTACAGCATGAAGGGCTCAGATCTTATGCTAAGCTAAGTCGAAGATCTGTTAGATGCTAGGATTTCTTTAAAGTCACATCATCCAAATCCGTCTTTAATGTAGCTATGGCAAACCGAGTAAAAAATGCAAGGCCTGATTGTACTCCTTATCTCGAAAATAACAGTACCAACTGATTCACTAGAAAAGTTGCAGACCTTTTTGACAGTTGCAGTGTCAACAGTGGCACATTTTTTGTTACTAATTTTATTTGATGTTATCAAACCAGTATTTTAAACAAGCAGTTTATGAAGCAATGTCAAAATTATTAATTTCTGTTGCAAATTCCAGGAGAGGGAATACCCCTTTGAAGTGATTAAAACAGTGCAATGTGATTTTGGTAAAGAACCAACATCATCTCGCTAGTACCAACGCTAGGCAGATGTACCACATCTGGAACACAGCTTGGACGTCTCGTGTGTGTGTGTGTGTGTGTGTGTGTGTGTGTGTGTGTGTGTGTGTGTGTGTGTGTGTGTGTGTGTGTGTGTGTGTGTGTGTGTGTGTGTGTGTGTGTGTGTGTGTGTGTGTGTGTGTGTGTGTGTGTGAGAAAGTACAAAGTAAGTTTGTGTGAGGACACGTGCATTCATCAGGGTAATATAACAAACAACATCCGCATACAATTTGTATTTTCGTTTTACATGAGGAACAAGAAGGGGTTTCTGCCATAATGCCATCTATTTATTGTTTGTTGGGGAGTACAAGAGATGCAACTACTTGACAGTAGTTTGTTACCAGACTAAAGGCTAGCGTGTATTATTGGTTACCATTTTCCTTTTTATCTGTCTAATGGAGTTAATGTGTGTCCTTGAAGTAATGCCTTTTATGTTTTTTGCTGATTCTTGGTGGTGATTGAAAGCGTCTTGACGTTTAAAACTCCTGACTACTTTTGGGTTGTCTTGGTGGGTGGGGTGGTGTCTACCACCAACTTAGTTTCTGCTTGATTTTAAAGTGAGATTGACCCGAGACCCTCTCCCATGTAGAAAGTGCTCACTTCAGGGTCTGAAAAATGTGTACTCGCCGTCTGTGACCTGTTAGTCATCAGTCCTTGAGGCCCCCCCCCCCCCCCCCCCCCCCCCCCCCCCATAACCGCTGTCACGTCTGAATATCAACCTACATAATCAGATGTAATTTCTCAAGGTTAATGTTTAGCTTTAGATGAAAGGGCGATAATACTGCATTTAAGATAAATGTAAACATATTGTTGATGGGTCAATATTTGAGTCCTAGTGTTTTTGTTGTCTTGATCATTTCATTTTCATCATTCTGTAGTTCTAATATATAACTTATAGTTCCCTTTCAAAGTTGGATCAAGCCCTTAAAATGGTTGATTATCTGTTAATAATGGTTAAATATTGATATTCTCCAATAAAGACTCAAATGTATAATATGTAGTTATATTTGCCTAAATGGACATCTCAGTCTCCAGTGATTCCCCATTAAAATGAGCAATACTATGAATACTAGTTATATCATTTTGACAATTTCAGATCCAAGTTCTCATTATTCGGTCTCTAGACTCGAGATCTGGAAGGAATTTGGTCTGTTTGACAAATGTGGAAAAGCAGGGCCATGTTTTGACGGGTTTTGTATTGCAGTTAAATATAAAAAATGTATCCCTAGAGGAATCTCAATGTTGCGTGTATTTAAACGAACTTGACTAAGACGGGTTCTCCGAAACATTCCTTGATATCACATGTAGATCTTTTATGAAGATAAACAACTCCATTGCACTGCATATAATCAAATCGGGTTATCAGTGTATTTAAGAAAAAGGATATTGCACATGAATATATTCAGAATCTACTATTTTCTAATCTTGCAGGACCAACGTTACCGAAGTGTTGTTTTTACCCTGTAGAAACCAGATCTATATTCTAGCAGACATATAGGGGACCCATTTTACATTTCAAAATGTCTGCCTGGCTATTAACTGATTGTCTGCTGCATTGGAAAGATGTGACCATTGTTTTGAAATGGCCCCCCTGAAAACCTCCAGTGTTGGATCCGGTGTTTGGAATTCAGGCATGAAAACCGTATCAACACTGACACGGGATCCAGGGCAGTTCTGCTGTGGAGTGGAGTGTACCTTTCAGAAACACATGTCGCATTAAAGTATGAAATCCATCCAGGGATGTCTGCAAACAGTCCAGATGTGTACCAAACAGTAGAGGGATTTACTTTCAGGGGCTTTTTTTTTGCCTCTTCAAACGTTTTGAACTTAACAAGTATAAGGTTGGTAAAACTATGTGAAAATTCTTCATAAAAAATGTCATAAACCTCAAGCCCATGAAACCAAATAAAGAAATATGGAAGTCAATGGATAGACTGCCTCCAAATTTTTCTAGGTTTTATACAAATAAAATGGAAAACTAAACAACTAGATTTGAACTATTTTGCAGCATATACATTGAAGTCTAGAATTTGGTTCTTAAGCTCAGACTCTGATGTCCTCTTTCTTTCAGAAACAACAAATGGAACCAACAACGACAGTATATTTTTGAGTAGAAGTGTTCTACTTACATTTTGTTAAATTTACACGATACCATCTGCGATAAAGATAAGCTGTTTATATCGAGGGTATCCAATTGTTTCAAGGCTTGCCTCCAGGTTACACTCCCCACAAAGTTTGTAAAGCAATTTGTGTCCTACAGACCAGAAACCCACAACTACATAACCACAATTACTGATAGATTGCCACCATTTTACTAAATGCGGTTTTTGCCAAACCACCACTTCATCTTGCACTTTTTCTTTTTTTTAAAACACCACCAGAGAAGAAGATAGAAATTATGTGTTTGTGATGAAGGGCCAAAGTTGTGGATTGAACAGTGATTTTGTTTTTCTGGTGGAAGCCTCCGGCACTATCCCAGAGCTTTAAATGTATGTGCAAATAAATACGTTCTATAAAAAATTTATAATTAAATTAAAATTGAATTCAGTTGGTAGGTTGCCAGTTTCCCTCTGCTGTAGTCGTTCCCTCTTGGTAGGGGGTACAGGGGCTGTATCACTGTCCCTGCACCCCCACCACCACCCCCAAACCACCCCTGCGACCGCAGGAATGCGTGCCGCTGCGTGGAGGCCGTAAAGCGCTGACATGGAGGTCAGCGAGCATTACACACATGTGGCTTTACTTTCACAACTTCTTGGGCCTGTTTACTCCTCTTCTGCCCTCCTTTGTGTTTTCCATCCTCTCACTATGCCTCCTCACACACACGCACACCTTGCTGTTCTACTCCCCCACCCACCCTTTCCCCTCTTACGTCTCACCTCTAACTTCCACCTTTTCTTCTGTTTTTATTTGTACTGTTCCTATGGTCTTCTACGGTGAATGTTTTATGCTGTCCTCTGCACCTCCTTAAAAAATAAAATCATATTATTGAGATGTCTCCCTAATTAAGTACCGTGAAGCAATAGGTTCTTTGTTAACAAATTGAGAATAGTTTTACAACCACGTACGTTTTACTTGAGGTTAGCTTTTACTAAATGAAGGGAGTCATCACTTGAAAATGATTCCCATACCAGCAGGCTCAACCGACATCAACCCCTAACCTTGACCAAACCATCCATTTTAAATGTTTTTGCGGCTATTACTTCACCGCCGCCATTCACTATGCAAGCCAGGCCCACGTCCATTGGACCCGGCAGACACACCAGAGGCCTTTTAATTTCTGCTGAAGTTGTGAAAGTCCAGATTTCATTAGCCGCTTGGTTTTGTCTTGGTTGTTCAGAGGAAGCCCAGAAATTTCTCCGCCTTGCGTCTAGCCGGGGCCAGACAACATGTGGTTGTGCTTGGCATCTTGGAGCTATAGGACCTGCTATTCTACACGGAGCAGGCCGCCCACAGGCCCACACCTCCTGTTTTGATTGTACTTTTTACGCCAAGCTCCTTTTCATGTGCTCTCCAAATGCAACCCATCGATTCTGTTGGGCTTGGACTCTACACGTGGACATCACTTCTATTATTGTTATGAGTGGGGAACTGGCGCTACTTCTACTACTAGAAAAGGTCCCATTCCAAAAACTCGTCTCCCAATAAACTGCACTATATCTAGTGGTGGTAGGCAGAAACTCTGAAGATGATTAGATGAAACGCATTTCTTGATGTATGTATCTTGCGAGTTCCGGTTTCCTGTCTGCGCCCTCAAAGTTGCTCAATGTTTTCCCATCCAGAATAACACAAACAACTCCTTATTTTTCATTGTCTTCCTGACTTGATTCACGTTTCCAGACTTGGTTGTGTTTTTTTTCCAGAGCTGTTAAGCAACCCACAAGCTATTCTTGGGCTGCCTGGATTGACCTTCAGACCGTAGTTTAAACTTAACCCCCTCTTGTGTCCCTCAGCACTTCCAGACCATGCTGAAGACCAAGCTGAATGTGCTGACGCTGAGGAAGGAGCCGTTGCCCACTGTGATCTACCATGAACCCGAGGCCATCGAGCTATGCTCCACCAATCCACACGCGAAGAGCAGGACTCACGCCGGATACAAGGTAGTGAGTACCGATAGTTGTTTGCCAATGCAAAACAGTTTTTACATTTGTTTAATTGCTTTCCATTGACAACAAAGGATGTTTGTGTCTATAAACTCATTCGTGTTCCACCTGCGCTGCTAGAGTTTGAGTCTCCTGAGTTTTAGCAAATGAGTTGTGTGAGTCACAGATTGCTAAATACTAAAATCAACACTTACAGAGCAACACATTGGCCTTGCTTTGTAATTATTGTGTGTGTGTGAGGGAATGAGGGAGTCTTCCTATGTGTTACTTTGAGAGCATTATTCATTTAGTTTACAATCAAACTGAACATGCTCCAATAAAAGAATCTAAATCTAACAGACAAACTTGACTGTATCCTTTAGGAGGTTCAGGAAAAAGCATTGCAACACAAATATGTGGGCCAAGTGGAACCAACACTGTTGGGTTCTGATGTTTGTGTTTGTTGGATCACTGTGTTAACAAATCACACACGGACACAACCATGCGCATATGCATGGCCATAGATTGGTCTGAAACATCAGCAGCACTTTCTAAATGATCCAGTGGGCCACCTCTAAAAATGTAGATGTGGTACTCAGTCGGCCACTGTTGAGTGAGGGAGTCCATAGGTATGGTTTCACCTCCAGAAAGAGTCCAGACTTTGCTGTGCTGGATGTCACTGGTTAGAAAGAAACATCTACTGAACTTTCAGAATTACATTTACACATGAGATGGTCTGGTTTTATTCTGGCTATACAGTATCTTGGATGCAAGGGAATAGAAAAGACAATTCTTTTTTTTTTTTTATGCATGTTGCTATGCTCCACCTTTATTTGTGCATGGCCATACATTCATACTGCAGGCCGTAGTTGGTTGGACTGGTTTCATTGCGTTGGATTTTTTAAATGTATATCCATTCATTGTAGTTCCTCATTTGATCTTCCAATACATCTAGTATTTCGATTGCACTGACCTTTCACCATTTTCTTTTTATAAATTGAGGTAGTCTGGCTTACACAATGTGCAATCATGATCATTTGATCATGATCACTACTTCCTGGAACTCCGTGAGGGATTTGCATTCACATTACACTAAGGAACATGTCTTTGTATGAATGGGACTCTGGACTAACCCATGGTTTACGAATGTGCTAATGACAAAACAAAGAGGTTATTTTGCATGTGGCTACCCCTATGCTAACCTAAAGTGGCTACCCCTGCCAGGTTTCCATGTATCATGTACCTTCCATATCCCCCTATATGTTAATTTTACTTTATATGTGAACTATTTTTTTTAGTCAGGTAATAAATATTGCATGATATGGTATGTGCTCTGGCTTCCATTAACAAAGTCCTGCTCCACTATCAGGCAAGCTTCTCTTCCATGTAACAATTTAAGTACACTTTACCCAATCAATAAATTAAAGCAGAGGCATGATGTTGAACCAATCGATTTAATAGGGTGGGCTCCATTGGTATCCACTAGTGTGTTTACCAATACAATTTTAGCACCTAATCATGTTTAAAAATAAATTCAGCATTTAAGCAATACGTTTCTCACACGTTGAAACCCAGAATCACATATTACAGAACCTTATTCCTCCGTGTAAACGCATATAAATAACCTTTAACTCTCTTTTTGTGTGTGCACTGCTTCCTCCATTCCACTTTAACTGTTTTCAAAATGCCCCAGATTGGCTGCTTACCCCATTCTGACTTCCTCCCTCCTTCTCTCCCTGGTGTGCCTTCTCCAGCTGTAAACCTCCTCATTGACAGGCAGGCAGGCAGGCAAGCAGATGAAAAGCCTGACTGAGTCTTGCTGTCCCCTTGCCAAAGCTAACAGCTAACATGGATGAAAGGCCACTTCTCACAGCCCTGCTTGGGCCATTGCCACCATAGAAGCCTTCCATTGAGCAGCCATTGGGATGGAAAATGAAATCTAATTGTTAGTTTCCGGTCCAGTTAAATGTTCTATGTATATAATTACTACAAACGTATAACAATGGTGCTACACAAAGATTTAATATGCAATTCAGTTGTTGAGGGGTTTCCTGGAAGAGACTTCAGAGGATTTCTGAAAGGTTGACAGCATCTTTGCAGACTGGTATGAGCTACGTGGCTCGTTCCACCATCAAGTAACCACACATGAAAAGAGTTGGGACTATAAATCCAATGTGTGTGGGTGCAGATTCAGCGACCACCCTAAATTACCCTGGGGATATCTGCTACAGGGAGCCGGTGGAGGGAGATGTAGGGTGACACGTGCGTGCTTGGGGCGGTTTAAAACCCGGCGCGCTGGTTCTTTCTGAATCATGTGCAGAAGTTGGCACACACTGGTAAACCCGCCAGTAAAGCTGCATGGGCCTGGCCATGAGATGACAAAAGAGCCTAGAGGAGAAGTATCTGGGCCAAACCACCCTGACGGGAACCACCGTATCTCCCTGCGCAGAGTGAATCCGAAAGGTCAGGGAGAGATGAAGCAACATGGTAGCAAAAAAAAATATATCTTGTCTCAAACAGACACTGGTAGACACTGTAAAGTATTTTAAGAGAAATTAAAGGAGAAGCCATATGAGCCAGTGAGGACGTGAGACAGAGAGAGGGCTAAGAACTGACCCCATAGTCACTTCTGATTTAAGAGGTAAATATTCTTTTTTACATGCTGCAGTATGCTTGGGTTAGGGTCAGGGTTAGTTGACAAAAACATACATGTAGAAACAGTTTGGCTTGGAGGAAGCTGGAAGCTGAAGTGGAGCTTTTATAATGATACACACAATGTGTGTGTCCTTTTTATATTGTAGATATGAAAGTGTGAGCTCTGTCATAGCCTTGTGCAATTTCATTTATGCTACAAAGACTATTCTAATCACTATTAGAAAAAAAAATCTTTAAGGATTGTTCTTATTACGTGCTCCTCTCCTCTGTTCATATTCTGTGCTCATCTCTGATATTTTCTCTAATGGCAGGCATTTTAATTTGGAGCCTAGATTCTTCTATAAAAAATGTAGACTAACCAAGATGCGGTGTGTGTAGGTGTATGTGTGCGTGACAGGCCGTGCATGCATATTGCCTTTGATTTAACATGTCAAATTATCGGGCTTGGATAGACCTACCCTAGATTACATAACGGCACATTGGTAACGCTGGTGGCCCACTGAGTGTTGCCATGGTGATGGAGTGGAGCATAAAAGAGAAACCGTGCTCCCTGGCTGGCGCTGACTTTTGCTTTGAGAGCCAAGACAATACCCCCCCTTGCCCTCCCCCTGTGTTGAGATTGACAAGTGTTTATGCTATGTGCATGAGCCTGCTCTAGAGTTGGACGGGGCTCACCTAAGCCATTCTGGGCAAATGAGTGCTGGCACGTTTACTAGCCTTTGTCTTTATCTATCCATGTCCTACAATGTGTTGGAGGATACCCCTGCAAATGGATGCACATGGATAGTATATGGATGTCCTGTGTAGGAAACCCCTTATTATTTGTTAGTTGTGTATGGCCATTGATTCTGAATTAATTCTAGATCATTGTTTGTCGGCATGTCTGGTTTTATTGTTTGGCATTTAAATGCATGATTTGGTCCCAGCTGTGTCATGGTATGTTTTGGTTCACTTTGCATGGTTCACTCTGGGAAAACAAGCCGATCTTGGCAGAGCTTTGTCTTATCTGCTATGCTGATGTCAATAGGTGTGAGTGTGTGTGGATGTGAGGAGCTTCTTCTGGGCGGCGGTTAATGTTTATGTCCATGTTCGAGCAAGAGTGGGTTAAGCTTCTTGGACACCGTATAACCCTACGGTGTGTAGCACATTTCATATACAACAACGCTCGTTGTTTAATGCTCATAAACAACAATGGTAATACAGAAGTATCACAAATGAGTCGTGTATATCCCAAAACTCACTTTTAAAAATCTCAGTGTTTTGAATTCAAGCGGAAACCAGGGGTTCACTTACACTTTAATTGAAAGTTCATTGAATAAAAATCACATTCGCTCTAGAGCTGTTTCTCCTTTCTGGGCTACTTTAGAAACATGGTGGGCTGCTTCGTAGAGGACCCGCTCCCTATTTAGATATAAAGGGCTCATTCTAAGGTAACGAAAACACAAGGACTCTTATATTCATGGGATTATACACTTACTAAAACATACTTATGAATATTATATTTCAATTCTGCCACGTCTGTTCCGCTAGATGCTGCAAAATTCTACACACTGCACCTTAATATCAATCAATTGTTTCTAGCTTATCTTGGCTTTATGTAGCTTGCAAACCCCAGAGAGGGTAATCGTCTGGGTACTCTGAGCTGCTGTTATAGAAGAAGTACTAAGCCACACGTAGTACTTATTCTATCAGAGGTAGTGGTGTTGAGGGGGTACTGCATTGGACTCTTCTGGAAGGTTCCGTGAATGGTCCTTTTTATGCACGCAAAGGTGTTTCTGTCTCTGGGAATGACTTGAACAGACTACGACTGTTATATCTTACACACATAGACACAGACGCACTCTAGCGTCATCTTCCTCTTGCGGCACAACACACACACACACACACACACACACACACACACACACACACACACACACACACACACACACACACACACACACACACACACACACACACACACACACACACACACACACACACACACACACACACACACACACACACACACACACACACACAGCGGTGGGGGGGGGGGGGGGGGGGGGGGGGTGGTTAAGAGAGCCAGCTGTACTGTGATGATTCAATAAGGGCACAGGAATGTTAACAACCTCCCAAGGAATGCGGCCGTCTCCAGCTATCTAGATCTCCAGGCTCAGGGACAGTGCAGAGCAGGAGGGCCTCCTGAGTGGCAGCCACTGGGGCTAGGGTCTCCACCACTACCACCAACACTGTGCTACTCTACCATCCTTGGTTCAACGCACACTTACGACCTTGCATGTCCTTTCAAAGCTTTACTTTATAATGTGGCCTGTTAACTTTTTTTTTGGAATAGAAAGCATGAACAAATTGTTGAGTATGTTTGGAAACTCACTATTGGAACAGTATTGCAGAAATGTTGATGTCATACCTTTTGGAAATTTAGAAGGATGCAATATGTCCTCGTTCATATGAGGATGCCATTGTTTTTTTTTAAATAAATCTCACAGAAAGCAAAATAAAATAATATAAAACGATAAAAATGTCTCCCAAGCCACATGGATGTCCACTAGTATGTGGGAGAGTTCCTAGTTATCTTCTTTCATTCCTCACGAAAGAAGATACAGGTTGTCTCCAGATAGGGAATGTGCTCGTCCCCTTCCTCCCACCTACTTTCCTTCCCAGAATACTCTGCTGGTGCGCAGTACCTCCTCCATCTTCAGCCCATGGTTCTCATGCCACCTCGTCCACCTACTCCTGTTCTTTCTCCTCATCCCTCTTTTATTTTCTCTGCTAGGAAAACCATCTGTTTAGTAAAGGGTTAGTAGGAAAACCGAGACCACCAGCTGTCAAAACAACACACACGCATTCCCAAAAATATTCACCTAAACACATTGCCCATCTTCTTTCACTTCATTCAAACGTGCGCAGAGGCTCTCCTACTCGCAGCTTGAGGGACAAGCCAGGATGTTTCCTTCATTGTATTTCTCCCTGTCGGCCCACAGAATGCTGAGATGCGGATGTTTTCTCTAAGTCCCCCAATGTGTCTCTCCATCGTTCTTTCTTTTCTCTCTTGCATTTAAACCTTTTCTCTCGGAATTTAAGTAAGTTATTTCAAGTATCGTATAGATGTGTTTGTAGAATGATGCAGTTGAGGTTAAGAGACGGCCTACTTTACTACAGTGTCAGTGGCACGCTAGAAAAAATAAATGATACTTCATAACCCAACAACTGGTAATGCTGGCCACATGTTTCCCCACACATGCAAATGTTTATCCTTGTTTTTCTCCCCTCTTGTGCGCTGTCCTTTCCCTCTCTCTCCATCTTCTTACTCCATCTTGCCCCCCCCCCTCAGTTTCCAGTCCTCATTTAGCGTTCATAAAATCAAAGGATGTTTAATGGTTTAACACCATTGTGTAGAGAGTGACTGAAAGAAAGGGAATCAACAACAGGATAGTGAGGAGGAGCAGACGAGGACAGGTGATGAAGTGAGCCAAGAGGATGAAAAAAAGATAAGAAGACAGAACGAGACAGGACGAGGTGGGGGGGGGGGGGACTTGGAGAGTATCCGAAAAAAAAAGAAAGGGAAGGAGATGAAACACATGGAAAGCTGGACAGAGGAGTGGATTTTTGTATATTTCTGGAATGATTTAAGGCCAGCCAGCCATTATCAAAACTGCAGGCCTCGTGCAGATGGCTAATGTTTAGCCAGCCAGAGTAGCAGACAGACCACTCACTCTGAGCTGGAGTAGGCTAGATGGACAAATAAGTTTGGCTATTTGACTTCCAAGTGTGAGGTGTAGAAATGCACAAGCCAAAAAATCGAAGGCCAGTGTTTTGGTCCAAAAACATCCTAATCTTTTCCCCACATCCTTGTCGTCAGCGGCCATAATCGTATTGTCAAGAAGCCTTTTTAGGTAATCAGTATATCTGTAGTCGTCGTTGAATCATGTTGTTTTCGTATTTTTCCTATGATTCATACACATGAATGCAGATCTGGTGACACACATACATATAGCATCATTGTGTGGATTCTGGCACATTTTTCTTCTTCATAAAATAAAGTGACTCCCTCAACTTAACCCAAAAAATATTTGAGTCTAGAATTATTATTGAACATTACAGGAAAGGTTTTGTTTGTTTCAAAGATATTTTTTTATCTGAGAAACACGTCCATAATCTTTCCATTGGAGAAAATTTTAATTTGGAGAAACTTACTTTTCTTCATCTGCTACATCTTATATTTACTGCACCATTCATTCAAAAGGGTCACACAAACGTTGACTCAATGCAGTCAACACCATCACCACAAATATACGGTATCCGTCGTTCTCTCTGAAACAAATGACAATAAAATAACTTATAATCACATAGATTGAATTTATATAAATTTTCTTTGTTATAACTACCTTGCCTGTAGTGCAGGCAGCCACCAAATCCAGACCTCTTTATTTAATCCTGAAGTGTCATTGAGAAAAACAGTTTAAACTTGGAGGCGACATGAAAGTGCAGGGACCGAAGTGTTGGTCTAATAAAGCCAGACAGAGGGTACCTGGTAGACTGCAACGACAATGTTGGATCACTTATTTATTAAGAGTGTAACTCTCCCCCAGGATATTTCGACATCAACCTCTCGCAAAACAAACGCACATGTTTTCTTTCTCTGCAGACCCCACTGCCCTAGACTCTACATTAATATAATTCCTTTCCATGCTGTCATATTTGGGCCCTTCTCTCATTCAACTGTCTCCTCTGTGTCCAGAGAACCTGTTTAGTTCATTTCATGGTTGCATTGTCCGACGCCAGCAGCAGTCAAAGAGCCCCCAGGAGGCTTTGGGACGGAAATCTCCACAGCGTCTGATGGCTTTAGGGCAAAGGAAGGAGAAGACAGTCTGACAACGGACGGACACATAGACAGGCAGACAGGGAGGCTCTAGACCCCATGATCTTTTAACAGCACCGCCAAATGAAACCTTTTCAATGCAGTTATCTTTTCACTTAATGCTGACCTTGCATAACCTTTTTATTGTAGTTGTGTCTTGAAAGCTTATGATAAAAAAAAAAAGACATTGTGATCAAATGTCCTACCTTTTAATACCACAGGGGAGCTGACATTGAAAAAGAATATGCCCACATTAACAAAAAGTATTTTCCATGCCCTTTACAGGGAGAGAACCAAACCAAAATCATTCAGTTTCAACTATGAAAATAAGCAAACAGGAGTATCTGGAGAAGAATCCAACCCGTAATTTAATATCAAAATAGTAGACACCAAGAAAATGAATCAACTCAACAGGGTTCATAGGTAGTGTATTCCTTTATTGCATGATGAGATGCTTGCACCAGAGGCACACTGGGATGCTTGATGCTGCGTCTTGGCATGGTCTTCAGACTGGCTTGCCGACTGATTAACCGGCCGACTTTTGGCTGTGAGCGGGTGTCGGTGTGGTCGATAGCTAGCCGCGTGCTTCCAGGCGACTCGCAGGCAGACCTGCGGTAGTGGGCTGAATGATGGATCTGGTGTAGAGGTTTTATGACCCACCTTGCAGCCATGGCTGATTGAAAACAGGCTTGAGGAGCTAGCACGTCTCTCTGACATAGACTCCTTCTTCTTTCCTGTTATGCTAACATTGTTTTTATACGTCGCCCCAGCGATGGCAGGCAGAGGGGACGGGAATTGAGTGGTGTATGTTTTAAATCTCTTTCCTGCCAGTGCTCACGCTAGAAAAAAAGCAACAAAAGAACATAAAACAATGGATAAACTTGCCATGTCATTGCATGCTACTGGTCGAACTTAACTGAACCTTTGAGACTTGTTGTTTTGCTTTTGGTCCAGCATGTACACTATGGTGACATGCATATAATGACATTGTGACGTGAGCATATCTCGTGACCAAAAAGAATGATACCCCTTATTTACCCCTCTTTGAGTGGATAGTTGAGGGATGGTCTGGTTTCGTCCGTAGTTTTTAGGAGCAACCACAGCATTCTGAACTCTGTCCTTTGTAAGTTCAGTTCATGTAGGAATGCATGACGACAGCCGATGTAAACATATTCCAAAAGAGTCTTAAGAGGGACTCCTTCATAGAGTGAATGCCACCAGAATCAAAAATCCCAATGTTTCTCAAATATTTTTCTCAAATATTTTCCTTATGAGTGCATGTCATAGCCATTGGTGGGTTAATATAACACTGAAGGCCTCTGGTTTGAGCCTGCATCCTCCTACTGTGATGTCTCTGGATGCAACATGTCTTCATCTAAACAAACGCTCTGCAACGCGCCGCTCTCCAGATGCAGTCTTGATTCGAGCTCAAATACAATATGACATGAAAAGCTAGTGGAGAATCGTGGCAAATTCCATAACCAATCAAATGCATATGGTATCTGACCAGCGATGTGTTGTGGTTTTTGTTCCAGAAACATCCTGCAAATTAAAATTGAGCCAACAATCGAAACTTTTTTACTCTCACGTGGTGCTTCTTTACAAATTGTGATCAGCTTACAAAATAGTTCTGAGAATGCACCAAGAAGTCAATGCAAAGGTTAGAGCTCTTTAGAGCTGTGATTATGGAATTAGCCCTAACTAACCCTTTTTACGTGGTTGAAAAGAGGTGATGAGAGAATTGAAACATTCATTGTGGCTGCTTGTTTTAGGGTTGTTCTCTTAATCTTTCCCTTTTGTTTGTTGGATTATTTCTGGTCTATTTCTAGTTCTACTGTGGTAACTGTTATACATATTAACACTGCTGGACACAACCGATGCTTAAACATAATTACACTTTGGCTTATGGTTCCTCACTGCTCTGCAAGTGAAAAGACATACAGGCTACCACGTCAAATCTGTACCACGGTGTACCTTCTCTCACGTGCCTTAGATTTGGAATGTGAAGATCAATGAGCTATGTCCAGTTCCTGCCTCAAAGCTGTTGGGATTTATACTGTTGCACAATCATCAACATATGTCTCTTTGTAAAAGTTGTACTAAATCCTACACATGACTAAAGCTTGACTGAGTGGGTGACTGACCAGGGACACAGTGACTCAACAACAGTTTTTTGTGCACTCCGTCAAAGATCCTATTCATTCAGTCTTGGCCCGGGACGAAGGCAGGTAGACGTGGAGGTTGCAGACTGACCCAACTCGCTGGGAGCAGAGACATTCTTTTTTATCGTGTGATCGTCAAAGTTGACAACCAGGATCCATTCGTTTCCTTTTTCACCCCTGTGGATTTCACATTAATTTATACTTCAAGGTCCTCTCTGCCAGTATAATGATGAATATACTGTATCACTCGTGATCATTACACTTGTCCTTGAGGTTGAGCTTGTATTACTTGTAGTAAGTTATGCTTTTTAGGGGCTAGGGACTGCATTAAAGATTCAAGAGAATTCCCCTGCACTATAGTAAACACAGATGGAGTTAAAGTATTTTGGCCCCTACCTATGTACTTTCATAAAGCCATAAAGAGCACTGTGTGGAGAACTCGCACAAATCATCCGTTATGCCTAGATCTCTAAAGTCGCAAGCCGGCTTCATTCACTTAGAATAAATTTGAACTCTTTCTCACTCCTCTTGTCTTCTCTCCATCTTCTCCTATTCTGCTTCCTGGTTTGCAGTGTGAATATGTATCATTACAATGGTATTCTACAATGTTGGCTAGTATTCACTGTGTTTTCTCTATTTATAGGATTTTGTGGCCAATATATCAGTCTAGGATCTTTTTTATTAAATCCAAAACAGACAATAATCAGATTTTTTATTTGGCAGGGGAAGAGCCTTCATGTTGTCCTCTTGTAAGCGTCTCCCCTCACAAGCCTGTTTGTTTGTTTGCTGTTCTTTCCTCCATCCAGGTGAACTACCTTGGCAAGGTGACCATCTCAGGGACCCAGTTCCTGTCGGGCTGCACGGAGTCGGCGGTGATGGGGCTGGTGGAGCGCCGCGGCCGGGCCCTGACGCAAGGCACTAACGCCCTGTTGGAAATACGGCCCTTTCAGGTGCGCCTCCACCACCTGGACGACCACAGCGAGTCCTCGGTAACCATGGACACGTACCAGGTGGCGCGGATAGCCTACTGCACGGCCGACCACGGCGTGTGCCCCAACGTGTTCGCCTGGATCTACCGGGAGATCAGCGACGACTTGTCATTCCAGATGCACTGCCACGCCGTGGAGTGCCAGAGCAAGCTGGAGGCCAAGAAGCTGGCCCACTCCATGATGGAGGCCTTCCGAAAGACATTCCACAGCATGCGCAGCGACGGACGCATCCACAAGAGCGGGTCCTCGGACGACTTTGCAGAGGATTCCTCCATCCCAGAAGATATCACCCCAGACGACGGTTGAAGAAGAACCACACACACACACACACACACACACACACACACACACACACACACACACACACACACACACACACACACACACACACACACACACACACACACACACACTACCCAAACACAAGGGGGGGTGACTGAATACATGGAAGAGACCACCTGCTCTCTGTATGTATGTAAAGGAGTTGTTTCTATTTTTTTTTTTTACTAAATTAAGTGGGCCTTAATGAAATGAGTGAGGCATGAATCATTCCTTATTAGTTGGTAACCCTCACATCTAAATGGGACCTTAAAGCACCAGCCCAATATAGTATGTCCATAAGAGATTTGCCTGACTATTACAATTCTGGTTCTCCACCACTGTCCTGTCTCTGAAGAGACGCAGGTCATGGTTCTTAAGCAATTTTAGACAGAGACTAGATTACATTTTGTCCTTCTTTTGAGTAAGGTGAAAAATGAAAAAAATTACAGCAATATGTCTTCCTTAGGAAGACATACAATATACTTTTTTTCATCCGTTAGTTTGTCTTGTTTTTAGTCCTGGCTCACATAAAAAAACAAAAATGTTTTATTTTTTGGTAGATTACTACCACAATGTGTCCTTATTGTAGAAAATGAGGATGTGGAAAAACACATTTGGTTGTTGTCACTACGGTACTTTCTAGGTGTAAGTGGATTGTGTTGCTCTCATCTAAAGACCAGAATAACGGGACTTTTACCTGTATTTCTGAGTACTTTTAAAGGGTGGAGAAAAAAAATTAGATTTTTTAAATATGGAGACTATGTACAGGGTGTCTAGGAGAAGACATTGCTGATATTTTAGCTAAGTTTTATATGATTGGAAGTTCTCATTAGGCCATAAGACTAGGCCTGACCTAAACAAAATGAGTCACCTTAATCACTCCCATCTGATGTGGTGTGACTATAATACCCAACGTCAGGCTGTGTCTCCTGCCTGTCGATACTTGTGCCTCACATTTTCTCCTCACTGTAGGTTGGTTCTCATAGTCGTGTCCCAATCTATCGTGCGAGTGTGTGCGAAAGCATCCACACGCGTGCCAACATTTTACAGTATTTGTGTCTAAGTGTATTTGCTTAGTCCCAGTGTTTATGAATGTACACAAGAGTGTTTTGTAGGAGAGGGCCAAGTTTTAAAGAAAGAGGGAGGGTGGGAGAGAAGGCCAAGCTAGGTATGGAGAAGACGAGCAAACGATGTATGGCCTGATAGTTATCAAAGTGTTTACTTCAGCGCTGTCCTGCAGCATCCAGTTTGGATGCCTCGGCTGACATTGATTTCACTTGGAAGATGGTGACCCGACCGGTTGCCAAATATATCATGAATTCCAGTATTATCATTTTTTTTTTACAACAATAAATCGGTACGTGAATATGAGATATTACAGAGACGGAAGTTATTTAGGACCCCTAAAACTCAGCTGTCCAACAGAATGCCTGAAGCTTCCTGGCCTCTGCTGTATGTATGATGAGTCCAATGTGCTGCAAGCTCCTCCCACCCTCTCCAGTTACTTCATTCCTTCATATCTCCAAGCTAGAACAATAGAACATGGTTCTCTGCTGTGGCCACGGCTCAGGCTTTTACACTCACACGAGCAGACAAATGCAACAGAGGGGCTCCACCACATGCGTAGGCTTCTTGAGTGCGTCTGGGAGCAATCTCACACACTCATTCTACCCTGGTGCAAAATTCAACTGAATGACCCGAGTGGCCATTTTGATAGAGGCAGATGAAGGCGCTCAAGTCCAACAGAGCCTCTGCGTTCTCCTAACTAGACTTAACATGCTGGACTCTCTGAGTGGGAGCTAAATTTGGTTTGTGACTCGGCAAAATGATCGGATGGCTTTGGTCAGTACATATATAAATATATATATATATATATATATATATAAGTTTACATTGTATTTGAAACTCACTCAATAAGCTTATGTAAATACAAATGTATCAATTTCCAAATATAGGCTAACAGCATCAATGTTGACCGCTATTTTGAATAAAATGTTTGAGAATCAACCATCTTTACAATACAGAAACAGTGTTATTAAGCCTACTGTGAATATCTGGCGAGCCTGGTAATCGCTGTGCGTGTGTGTGCGTGTATGGTGTTGGATCACATCATAATGTGCGTGTGTGGGGTGAGTTATTGTTTGAAGGGGGGTACATGTGGTGGGGTATCTATGTGGCCTACAAATGATGAAGGCCAGAAGGGGAGAGCGTTTATAAAACTAGATTACTGTGTCTTGTCTGTCTGAATGCTCAGACGTGCTTTAAATGTTATACAGAAAGAAATGTTATCATAAGTGTTTTCTATACAGTGTTTGCAAAAGATCAAGAAACAATTACATATAAACTATTTACCAAGACCAATTTATAACAGTGTGGGTTTTTTTCTCTTCCCCCCTGCCCCCCCCACCCCCCCTCACAACTGCATCTGACTTGAACAAACATCATATATCCGTTGTTTGAATACATTATTTTTACATGCTTGAACCTGCTTGGTTTCTTTTCAACCTGATGGAAACTTAATGAGGGCACTATGGTGAGTCTGGCTGTTCGTGGAAAGATAAATTAAAAACTTGCAGTGCTAGTTTCAGACCACAGACCACACAGCCCTGACTGGGATCCAAACCACATATCATACAGTACTCGTTTTTCCAGTAGGCCTATAAACAGGTGTGTAGTTAAGCCTACATTGTTGCCAAATTATGGTTTTACTAAAACCATCTAAAGAAATATTCTAGCATATTTTAGATATTTTCTACATTGTTTAACCATTATAGTTTATACTGGCATGTTATTTTTTTTTCTTGGTTGACACTGGCTTGTCTTCATTTATTTGCATTTCAAATTCATATTTTAGACCGTATATGTCCTACATTTCATCTCGCTGTGCTCATGCCACTAATATGGTAATTACTGCACCCCATCATTTTGAAGGTCTGAGCTGACACATGTGCAGGCAAAATGGATGCTACACATTTGCTTTAGATGTGTATAGTGAGAACAGTGCCTCCCTCTGGCAGGAAGACCACAACAACTTCAACCTCATCAACTTGTACCCTAAATTATAACTATGTTATGGACACATACAATTTATCAATCAACAAATCAAAAATGTGTTGATTTTACTATAATCAATAATTTCAAGATCAAATATCAGTATTTAGATTACTTTCAGAAATATCTCATCATTTTTGCCCGTGGCTTTAAAATGGCACACAATACATTTTATCTTTATTTCTGCCCATGAAGGTAACTGACAACAAAACCACAGTTCACTTAGAGTGACCCGAGAAAACATCCCTTAGAATCCCAAAGGAAATGCTTATCCCGTTAACGGTGTCTTCAGCTCCCTGTGCAAAGGGTGGCCCTCCACCAGGCTCATACGTCTGTCTGACCCACTTCCAGCAGCAGCGCGCTCGCACAGTGAGGCCCAATGGGGGGGGGGGGGGGGGGGCACACAATCAGCCGTAGTGGCGTCAGTCCACTGGTCAGCCAGTTAGCTCACAATACAACTGTGTTCCTGGTCCAGCTGGCATGGCCTGCCTTCCTCCCGCTCCTCCTCCTCCTCTTCCTCCTTCTCCTCCTCCTCCTCCTTACACCTCCTCACACCCCCCATGGTGCCAGGCAGCAGGCTAGAGGATGCCTGGGAAATACGCTGCCAATACTAGGCCCTTAGCGCTACTTCTTTATCTCAAACCCTTTCTCTTCACGCCACCTCTCTGACAGTGAGGAAGAGAGAGATGTGTGATGCTGATTTGCAGCATCACCCATTCACATACAACACAAACGATACATATAATAGAAGCAAATACACAGACTGAATCCTTCTCTTCTTCCACCCACTTTAATATCTCTCTTTACTGTCTTTTCTATAAAGGCACACAAGCCCATACAAATATATTTAAAATAATAGGATCTATTGACTAAAGGTGTGGTGTGTCAGCTTAATAATTTGAATGTAACCGTAGATGGACATATATGACATATGAAAAAGTGATTTTTAGAAGTTCTGCATGCCTTAATAATATCTAATGCTGGACACGGTTCCCAGAGATTTAATGCCAGTTACAAGCCACACTTGTGTGCAGGTCAGGAAGTGTTGTGAACCATGCAGGTTCAAGGTTCAGGGATAGTGCATGCACAAAGGAGCACAAAGACTCCTTGCATTTAGTACTTAAATACAATGCAAGGAGTGCAAAATTTAAATATTATGAAGGGTGCTGTTTCCACATTGAAAGACAAATGTGACGTCTGTGTGCAGTTATTTATTTTCCAGACCAGATCCAAAGTCATAATGTGGACCGTAAGTCTCTGACACACAAAGTGTTTTCTGTGATGTTTTCCAGATGCCAGAATCTAAGCTCATCTGTATTAGGTGATTGGTGCATAAAGCCTTTGCATCATATACAATCGTTGCTTTAATACAACTTTTCAGTAAAATCACTTCAGATGTCATATCTCATTTCTGGTGTGAGGCTTTACCCTGACTAGCTGACAATCCTATCCACAGACAAAACAACACCGACTGTTATAAACAAATCAATCGCTGCACAGTGGCCCCTGGGGGGACAGGAAATGCCTGAACTCTGATCCATGAAGTTCTGGCTTGTCAGGGAGACAAGATGAGAGCCCAACAGGTTGGGGCAGATCCCATGGGCATGTCAAGGAGGGCATGTCAAGGAGGGCATGTCAGGGAGAGCCTCCCGCAAAGATGGCTTGAGTACTGTTTGCTACCAGTTTTCCTTTTTTTCCCCCCACAGCCCAACTACCATAAAGATTTTAGGAAACACATGTTTTTGATTAAAGTTCAATATAATCGAAATTCCAAAATAAATGAACAGATGGTTGAACACAAAGCAAAGTATTTCGCAGTTTGTGGTTGCACTTCGCTAGTGAAGGCCATGACGCGAAAGAGTTGTCTGAGTATGCGTTATCGGAGCTATACAGGGAGGAGAAGAATGTGGCGGAGAAAAATGAGACACGGAGAGGACGAGGGAGGAATGTGGAAATGGCGGAAACGGGAAGGGACGCGGAACGACGCAAATGCCAAAGAATGGCAGAACCAAGGAAAAGGTCACTAAAGAAAAATCTAGTGGAGATAGGCCTACACAGAGAATAAGGCCTATAGTCTGTATCAGTAGCATATTGCCTCCAGATACTGAAACTTATAAAAAGGATCTGGAATATCTGTGGCAATAATCAAAGATTGGTAACAAACAGTTGACTTCCAAATCAAAGTCTCTTATAGATTAAGCACAAAAGGATGTGTACACACACACACACACACACACACACACACACACACACACACACACACACACACACACACACACAGGCACACACACACAGGCACACACACACTCAATCATACACACAGACACAGACATAGACACACACACACACACACACACACACACACACACACACACACACACACACACACACACATATACAAACACACAGACTTGATTTGTTTAATTTGATTTTCATTTGATGAAGTGCATATCATTTCCAATTGTCATTTTTCAGCTTGCACCAATGGCCTTTCTATCAGTAAACAAACACAAGGGTTCCTGCCGTAACATTCGACAGGAATGTGTTTATTAATTGTCAACCAGACTAAAGCAGTACAGATTCATGTTTTGTCCACATGGTGTCCTCATAGCTCCGGTCTTGGCAACACTATTCCAGCAGGAGCAACATTTTAATGATTTATGAGCAGACGTCATCATAAACAATCATATGTCCCTTTTTGACATTTGTACCAGTACAGTACAAAAAACATACATAAAATGCATGTCTGGTTATATTTATTATATTAATTATAAAATATTGTTCAACAAGAAACGTTTTACAAAGGTATTTTAAGTAGCTAATTGAATGTGGAACTTTTTTGACTGGTAATGACTTGTGAACTCAAGTATGGCATCTGAAACATTTTACTTGGCTGGAGATCATTTTTTTGGCAGACATGAATACTGTATAAATATTGACTCCGAGGTCTGATGAAATATTTAGGGTATGCTTCACAGAGCAGGGTAGAAACTGACTTCATGAGGTTTTTGAAATAGGATATGCTATTGGATTACCTTGCCTTGTATATCTTGTATATGTTGCCATCAAGAACAACTATTTGTAAAACCCTCAACATTTAGATATTTCATTTACTTGTGCATTTAACAATAACAAATGTTGATCTTATAATCATGTTTTCTTACTAGTAGCATTAAGATCACATTTTATTTTCTAGCTACAGAATATGAGGCCACATTGCATATCATCTGTAAACCTCTGGGAGCACGGAGGTACTAGCACTGCATTTCCTCATCATGGAGGAACATGTTTTGGCTCACTAACAACACAGGGCTCTTGTGTAACCCAAACCACAGCTTCCTACCCAATTCATTTACAGCAGGTGTAACACACACTGTACCATCTGAATCAGTGGGTAAATGTTAGATAAACCTCTGCAGATGTTCTGCTAGACTAGAGGATCAGGATCTTCTAAACTCTTCTCTGAAGACAGATGGATGACAGAGCAGATCCAAGCCAGTCCATCGACTCAGTCCATCTGATAGTAGAATGCTGCCTATCTTCCATGGAAATCTGATATATCTTATATATCTATTCACTTTGTGTCACGTGTGTGTTTATCTGTGTGTGTACATGTGTGGTGTGTGTGTGTGATTGTGTATGTGTGTGTGTGTGTGTGTGTGTGTGTGTGTGTGTGTGTGTGTGTGTGTGCGTGCGGCACACACACATGCTTTGTATCCTTAATCCTGGCCTGGAAATGGATTGGGAATTTCCCATCATTGATAGGATCTCCTTACTTAATCCATAGCTTTCAAGAGCTGCCTGGCTCCCTTGCTATTTTAAAGAAAGTGTTAAGCAGAAAGCAGACCACATTGTAGAAACTAACATGATGTGGTGGCCTTTCTGGATTATGATTTACACCTTTACCTAGAGGCAAAGAAGAAAATACATACAACAAAAATAAAACCCATACAGGGTAATAGGAGATTACTAGTACAACCTACACTAAACCACTCAAGCACTTTTCTCAGTGGCTCACTGCAACAACAAGCCATTAACCAGTTACTTTCCTGCATCTCACACAGGCTTTCACCATTTTCTATTCAACATGTTTTAGAGGTCACACACATTCAACGTAGAAACAGATTTACTTTTAACACCGGCAATATATTATAGAGGATTCTTTCATTTTAGTCCAATTACAATTACAATAATAGGAAATTAGAATCTTGGTCAAACAACTTGCAGTTTGTGTCAAGGTTTGGTTGTTCTTCGGTGGTCTCACAGATTGGCACTTGGCTTTCCTCCTAGTTAGCCTCTTATAGTTTCTTGAACGGTAAGGGCCTGTGTGCATTGCTAAGCCTTCTACACATGTGCGGCATGCCTGCATTAAGTCTGCCTTCCAGCAATCTTAAAGGCGGTAAAAGGGGGCCGCTATACACTCACACAAAGTTGGCCAGATACCAAACGAAGAGTCAGTCAACTTTGATCTTTGGAATCTACTTTTAGCCCATTCTTAATATTCTTACTTTGAACTCATTACGAGCATGGTTGGTCAACTTCCAGTGGCCTACGACCCCACGCCCCCACCGCCCCTTGCCCCTTCTCCACTGGGCCATTGCTATCAGACGACATGTCAAAGCCCTGATTGGAACTGTCACCATCCCACAGTAACCTGGTCATCATTTTATCGGACCACTGGACATCATCATTGGATTTGGAACAAGAAATAAGATCATAGGGGGAAAAAGCCACGGGGACTGATATATAGTCTCATCCTCTTCCTCTCCTTTTTCTTTCATTCAATTGCACTTGAACGAGAACACATAATTCTGTAAAAGAAAACGAATTCCGTTCCACACAAATGTTTGTCTTTCATTCATCTACACTTTAAAGGAAAACACTTCTCGAAAATAAAACTAATCTGGTTCCACATAAATGTTTGTTTTTATTCATTCAACATTTCCTACTGAAATTTTGGTTATCAGGAGGCATCTCTCAGACAACTGAAGCCCTGCAGGACAAGAGAGAGGTTGGCCGATGTCAACGGAGGCGTTGTAGAGATTGCGAAAGGGCAATGACTTCAGAAAAATAAGGAAAGCCTACCCTTCTCCCTTTTTGTTCGACGTTGTCTATCAGTCTGTCTGTCTATGTGTCTGTCTGTCTCTTCTGTCTCTTCCTACTTCTGTACACAGTTCCTGATTTAAACTGAAAGAAAGAGTCAAGAGTTGTTGAGGTTCAAATGTTGCATGAACTTGTCTACCTGTATGCCTAACCCCTACCTGTATATGTATATAATCGGCTTAATAACTTAATAATGTCAATAATAATTAGTAATTTCAACCTTAAAAGATTTGAAAAAGGAACATCAATACTCAATAATAATTTGGTCAAATGTAGAGTACATTGTACTATACGAAGGAGAGGTAGTATGTATGCAAAAACTAGTTGCTGGATATTTCCCCCATGAAGCAGCTGTGCCCAAATGCTCCTCCTCCCCCACCCTTTCCCCATTTCCCTGCTCAGCCATGACATTGACATGTCACAAACATTTCCATGTCAATGTGAAAAGGATGAAAATGAAGCGGCTTTAACCTTGGATGCAGAAGGGGTGAATACAAGTGTGAGATCACCAGAGCTCATAGGACGTGTCCCACTGATTGTCAGAGGAATGGGCATTCTGTCACTCTCTGTAAGGGTGCATCAGTGTGTGTGTGTGTGTGTGTGTGTGTGTGTGTGTGTGTGTGTGTGTGTGTGTGTGTGTGTGTGTGTGTGTGTGTGTGTGTGATTGTGTGTGTGTCTTTGTCTTTGCACATGCTCGCTCCGGGATACATATAGTTCTGCTGAGATCCCCACTGGATGGTCAATATGTGCATATATGTGTTCATGAGTCCATATGTGTTTATTTATGTAACATTTATGCAAACTATATCCCACAATTTATATATGACAGCCTCCACTAACCTACACCATCAGCTGTTGTATGTTTAATATAATACAGCAATAATCATGTTCAATATAATAACATAACAGTACATTAATAAAATCTGCAAAGATATAGACTCACACCATAACCATATCCAAAGCATAACCATATAAATCGCACACTGAACTTGAACTTAAGTTTATCTAGAACTAACGATGAGGGTATGCTACACGTACTCAAACAATTGAAGCATTGGAAAGGATTGTGTGTAATAGGGTCTTGTCACCGCTGCTGGGGGTCGATAATGGGCTGACTTTGTTTTCCCCTGACACTTCATCATATGCGTTTTTAATGGGCCACTGTCCTTGGAGTGGTCCTCCAATGTCGCAGCATGTGTTTCAAGGCGTTAATAAATAGGGCAGAAAAGTCTGCTTGCCCGAAGCAGTGAATTACAAGGACAATTATTAGATGTTATTATTCAACTATTATTAGTTAAATGATAGGTTGCACTCAAACCAAATGGACTTTCCTCATGAATAATAATATTGTATTGTAAATTATTCAAGGAGAACGCATACAGTGATGAATCTGTCCCCCATCAAACCAGGGAAGTCTTTTTCACCTTGGTGGAGATGTAAAGAGAATCTGGTTTGAACCATTTCAGTCACATCGCAATGACCGCCTCCATTTTGGAAGGAAAAGAGCATTAGAATGTTACTTCATAGGTTAGAGGCCATGGATTTTTGTAATTAATCATGAAATTATTTGTTATTATGGATATACGTTGTTGTTTTTTTAACTGCCACTCAAAGTTTTCAAGAGACTAGCTTACAGTATACTAACGTTGATTTGGGATTTTACAGTCCTATAACTCTCTCTTTATACACACTGTCCACAACCTACTACATCCCTGTTTCCCTTCTTAGTTTTTCCTCAGTAGCCAGGCCACACCATCCTCTCAAACTGATCATACATATTCAAAGCTATTGGAATGGGCTCATCTGACATGTCTCTGTGATTACTAGTCTATTCCCCATTAGCACTCTGGCATTTCCCTGCCTGACCTTGTGTTCATTACAAGTCTCATCGGAGCACAAGCTGTGTGTGTGATTCTGCCCATGTGTGTACCACATCTCTGAGCAGCAGGAGGATTGTGAACATTAAAAAGCAGCGCATCATTGTTGCCGACGCTGAGGCCAAGCAAACCAGGTCACTTCACTTCAGACCAGTGGATATCCATTTAATGAAATTTTGTCTGTCATTTTATGGTGCAGTGTAGCCTTAGGATTTTAAGGACCAAAGGACTTTTGATCCTTTGTAGACCCACTATGTGTCCTCTTATCTCCTCTCTCTCTCTCTCTCTCTCTCTCTCTCTCTCTCTCTCTCTCTCTCTCTCTCTCTCTCTCTCTCTCTCTCTCTCTCTCTCTCTCTCTCTCTCTCCCTCTCTCTCTCATTCACAAGACACACCCTATATGTTGTCAGTCATAGAGTGGTCACATAGGCCCTGGTTCAAATGTATAAGAGGCACAAAAATACTCAGTCTTTGCTATGTCACAGTTGAATTATAGGTGTTACATTTTATGATTCATGTTCTGCAGTTCAAATTTGATTAGAAATATTTGCCATTTCCCAGTTCAATCCATACATTTGGTTGTAATAGTTTATTACAACCAATTTGATTTCATCTGAGAGGATTTAAAAAAGAAGCAACTCACTTTCCAGAAACTTTCTCTCCAATTTGTGTTATCTTAGCTTATTTATTTTGCCACAGGTATACTATTGGTAGTCGGTGAGAATGCTTAACAAGTTAGGTTGTGCCCTTGGTGATGTGTGTCCAGTGAGATTAGCTGTTTACTGTCAGTCTCAGACTGTCTCTATCTCCCCCATCACAGTGTCGTTGCACCCGTTGTGTTATCTAGTTGTTTACCTATTAAAACATGTAAACGCTTAACAGCTCAAATGAGGAGATGATGAAAGTGAAGTCACCTGAAGCATTACATATCATTGATAAAATAGTTTTCAGTCCTGCTGGTTTGCAGTCTCCGGGCAAGGTTCATACACTCCTGGAGGAGATATGAAGGTTAGGAGTGGATTTCAACATAGAGCAATCGTCATGCTCTAGAAACGGGTGCAGCCACCGAGAAAAACATAGTGGGATCACAAGCAATATC
>JACYXH010000772.1:7308884-7328884 GCA_026745465.1 Lota lota
TTGGTCTAGTGGTGAGGCTGTCGGACTCATAACCACGCAGTTAGTGGTTCGAACCCCGGCAACAGCGTTTGGCAGGAAAAGTTACAGTGCAGCTCGCGTGGTGCTGTTCTGTCGTTCCCCCTGCAGAAAGCGAGTTGTTACCTTACTATCCCTGCTTCTCTGTAACCATCGATTAGCAGGGACGCTTGGTTTCATACAATAAGTAACGTTTTAAGAAAATAACAAATGCTTACGTTGAATATAGGAAGCTAATAGAGCTGTTTTCTTTCAGGGCAGGATCGTCTAGTAAAGTGTCCATGTGGCACATATTAACCCATGGAAAGCCATTTCTTTCATTTGCTATCGTGCAAAAAACGAGACGTCAGCACATTTGTGTTTAACAGCTAAAGGGAATGAATCCATGTGTAACGGCTATTTGTGTGCCATCAAACGCTTCCAAACAAAGAGATAAGCCACAAGCTTGTTTGTATCTTGCAGCATTTTAGTTGGTCGCCTGTGTGTGTGTGTGTGTGTGTGTGTGTGTGTGTGTGTGTGTGTGTGTGTGTGTGTGTGTGTGTGTGTGTGTGTGTGTGCGTGCGTGTGTGTATGTGTGTGTGAGAGAGAGAGTGTACATGCTTGCAACCTTTGGCTTTCAGCTTGTTGCTGCAAGCTTCCCTTGTAGGTACATAGCTTTTCCATCACCAGGACCTCAGACAAGCCTCTAACGGTAGTCCCGTCTTTCTAATACATGGGCAGTTTCCTCTCTGACGACAGCAGCTGCCACAATGAAGTCAAAACCTGGCTTTAGCTGTCTTCTCTAAATTAAGAAAGATGTGCAATCAAATCTGTTGCAACCAAAGAACAAAGTGTAAGTCATCATGGGATACGATGGACTGTAATAAGCAAGAAGGCTTTTGTGTGTGTGTAGTTGTGTGTAGTTGTGCATGGGCTTATGAGTGAAGCTTTCTGTGCCTCTTTATAATTATGTTAATCAAAACATAGTTTGATGTTTTGATTTCTGGCAGTTGCAGCACAGGCTCCCGTGGTGAAAACGAGTGGTACATCAAAATGTCCTTCTGATGGACAATTCATTATGCAATATGCTGAAACATATTGTTTATTTTCCCCCCACAATCTTCAAAAGCATTGATGTGAACAGAGCCATCACTGTTCTCCTGTGGAAATGATTGCGGGGCCAAAATACAGTCTATGTTTCAAATCTTTATACCGTCTGTGGGCCAAAGCTATTTCCGGGAGAATATTCCCCCATTCAGTGTGATGTGGAGGTCAGCACCGCTTCACCAAGTCTGTGTACCAGCTTTTGGGATCCTGTTGTGTGATGTCTGAATGATGTGTGATTGACCAAGGGTTTGAGAATGGGCTGGTTGTATATTTGGTCAATATTACGGTGCCTCTCAGGTTCGCATTGTCGAACACACTGGTGGTAAAAAAGAAAAAAAAAGAAAAGAAGAACCCGCCCCACCCCCTCCCGTCCGATCAGGTTTTTGGAAAAAGGAAAATGTTAACATTAATGTAATAAATATGTAATCAAAACCTTAATAAATTGCTCCACAATGTATAAATGTGCTTTTATTGTGAAGTTAGCATACCCGTGAGTATCTCCTTAAACAAAAACAAATATATTCCTAATGGCAGTGTTTCTATTTGTGCAATATGTTGAGGACATATAGATGTACACACACACACACACACACACACACACACACACACACACACACACACACACACACACACACACACACACACACACACACACACACACACACACACACACACACACAGTATCTTTATATAAGGGCAACCATGTAACCATTTATACAAGTGCAACCATGGTGTACAAGTTTAGAGGTTTAGCTTTAAGAGGTTCTTAGTCCTCTCTTCAGGAACACACAGAAAGCTTTGAAGAGGACTTTAGAGAGGTGACTGACAGTGTAGGGAATCAAACAATGCTTGTTTCTCCTTTAAAAGCTCAGCATTATCTCTCTTCTAGAAACATAGCCTTTAGCATAGGATTTGGCAAATGTCCAATGTTTTGGTTGTCTGTCTCTCCACTCTGGCCTGTGTCAAGGACAGCTCCTGTTAGGATCTCATCACCCTCTAATCCACTTAGAGCTTTTATGTATGGATGTGTGTGTGTGTGTGTGTGTGTGTGTGTGTGTGTGTGTGTGTGTGTGTGTTGAAAGCAGCTGTGAACTTGCACGTTGAGCGTTATCAGTTACAGCTCCTATTGCATACTGTACATACATAATGCTTCCTGTTGTAGAAAGAATGAAAATAGAGTGCTATAGAGCAGTATTAGAGTGTGCTTGAACACATTTAGAACACATTTTTTTAACAGCAGAAGCTAACAGACGTCAATTTGGACATTTGCACCTAATTCCACGTGTCTACTGTAAAAATGTAAAGTCCCATCTGGAGCAATTTTGATTAACTCTTGGATGATTAACTTTTCATTTGAAATAAACCTCTTATATTTTATGTCAATCAGTGCTTGGGAATCTTTACTAGTCTACAACAATAATTGTTTTTAGCTTTGGATTTTGCCTTTTGCTTAAGTCAGCTCCACAACAAGCACTATAACAAGCACTGTCAAGGCAAATACAATTAGGGCATTCTGCTTCAAAGATCACACTGTGTGTGAGTGTGTGTGTGTGTGTGTGGGAGGGAGTGTCTGTGTAGTTGTGACAGTGTGTGTATGTGTGTGAGTGTGTGTGTGTGTGTGTGTGTGTGTGTGTGTGTGTGTGTGTGTGTGTGTGTGAGGGGAGGTGGGATGAGGTAGGGGGTAGGGTGAGAGATGGATGTGTTCAGTTATTCTCTAGTGGGTCTTTGCTGCCTAGCACCCTCTCTGCTCAGTGGGGAATAGGAACACTAAGACACACACACACATACACTTACACACATGCACCAAATACCCTCTATCCTGAGCCTTAGCCAAAGATTATAACGCAGCAGGAAGCAGGAGAATAGTGAGCGCTAAAAAATACCAGAGAGAGAGAGAGAAAGAGAGAGAGAGAGAGAGAAAGAGCAAGAGCAAGAGAAAGAGAGAAACAGAGAGAGAGAGAGAGAGAGAGAGAGAGAGAGAGAGAGAGAGACTGAAAGAAAGGTGGCCAACCTTCATCCATGCGGTGAGTAGAGCTGATTGCCTACCATTGTTGTTGTGGCGTCGCATGCTTCCAATGAGCGTAAACACAGGACAGTATGTGGCTTTTCTGTGTGTGGTGTGTGTATGTGTGTGTGTGTGTGTGTGTGTGTTTGTGTGTGTGTATGTGCCTGTGTGCAGGAGTATTGTTTGTCTGCAAGTTTTTAAGGTGCATAAAAAAGCTGTGTACAACACTGCTATTTCGGCTTTGTTGCTTCAGACAGACGCAGTCTTGATCCACTTGATCAAACACATCTCTAATATATGGCTTACAGTAGGGTGAACGGGGACGGGGACGGGAGGGTTTCCCTGGTTTGGTGTTTTCTCGCCCTCACTGGGTTTTAACCAACAGCATCAGAAGTGCAGTTAAACCCTTGTGTTGTTTCATTGGGCCGGTGTGTTCCTGCATCGTGCTACTGGCTCAATAGATGATGGTGGTGTTATGCGCCTACAGTAGCCAGCCTGAGATTCACCGTAGCCATGGTGCAGAAAGCACCATGCTTACGACTATGGTAAGAACCCGCGTAGCCGTAGCGTCATGTAAAATGTGCTGACTCAGAGACGGACACACAGCAAAGAGGCGGCCATTTAACATCAATAATAAAATTTCTATATTTGCATGAGATACTCTACCACCTCTAACTCTACGACCAGTCTGCCACCTTTTAGAATAACTTTCTTGTACATAAATATTGGCATCCTTTGAGCTGTCTGCTGAGATTTTCATTCAAATATTTGTTTATCTTGATAGGAGAATGGATGTTGCCTAGGATTTAATTATTTCGGCAGTTCAAACAAATATTCTAATTTTAACCAATTTGAGTCTGTTGTTATTGTGATTGACTGATGATTAAACCCCTATGAACTGTGGTCTTACAGTAAATTTGTTTTTGGAATTTCACATAGCTGGAGTTTTCAACATTATTGATTTGTTGTGGAAGGGCATGTTGAAGGGCACAAGTCTATAAAGAACAGCGATTCAAGTGGGTCCGACTTCTGAAAGAATGTTAAATAATAATTCTGCCAGGACCTTGGCACTGTATCTATGAGTAGAGGGTTGAATTGTTTGGATGTTTGTTGGGCTCCAAGCTGCGGAGACTGTTTTGGACAAAGGAGAATTATGGGACAGCTAAATGGATTAGTGTAAAGCTGTTTAGCTTGTGGGCTTCAGCACCAGAGGTGAGGAAACTGCTCAGAGAAAAGAATCCCAAAAGTATATTTGCTTTCCTAGCTTTAAATGCTTTTTGTGGTGTATTTTGCCGAATCTGCTTTCTTACAGCATAATTTGTAGTCACTCATAGCTTTTACCGACAGTATAGAAGAGTATTCTCATCATATGTCACATTTGAATTATAATTATACCATATAGGGTTGTGAAATTTACTCATCGTAAACATGCACTATGTAACTTTCTGACCGATTTACAGATTTCTTTACAGAAAGATTTATGTCCATTCACGAGTCAATCCGTCCAGTTTTTTTCTCCAAATAAAGAAAAGCTACATTATGCAGGTTTAACTAAATTATAGCTACTATGTGCTTAGGAACAGTTGTGCCAAAGTGCCAGGAAATGTCACACTACACCCAACACAAAAACGAAAAAAGTTTTTTGAGGTTGACACCTAGCTGACCTTCACAGATAATATATTCAGACAACACAACTGAAATAATAATAATCCTTCTTGCAGGTTTCTGGATTTTTGTATGAATGAGTCCCACGTTCAAACATTGAGATTTAGGGTTAGGTTTCGTTTTTTATTTTTTTTAAACAATAAGAATTCTGATCATTTCATGATGATATACCCAGAGAGTATACCCTGAACATCTGATACTGGGATAATACCCGGTAACAAAGGATAATACCCCACATCTAAAAATAATATATAATAATTATAATGGTACCATCATTATACCTCGCATGTACCATCATGCGAGGGATCTGCTGTTAATAAAGCATAGAGCACAATCCTGTATCCTGTGCTCTGCACTGACCTCTCTTTCATTAGCCGCTAATGAACCCCCCGACACCACCGGCCTGTTGAAAGAGCACAATAAAACCCCAAATTAACATTCAGGCAGGAAAATGACTCTGACTAACCATTCCATTGTAAAAATGAAGGAAGGATTATTTCATTGAATTGAAAGACAGAAAGCCTAAAATCAGATATTCAAGTTTTGGTAAAAAAGGAAACAAATTATGTGGAGCCAGTAGAATCCTTTATTTTTATATAAACTTCTTTCAAGATGAGTTTTGGGCTAGAAATATGAAGAACATGTATCAGTTGACCTTTTTAATCCATTTTTTTTAAAGATCACAACATAACTCCTGGGTAAGAGTTCACTAAGAAGAACTCCTTTAAATGGATAAGATATAACTTACAAAGTCTCAGTGTGACCCTTGTTTGAGATAGTGAACTGGTTTGGATCTGGCACGCTGTCAACAACATTTAGCCTTTTGTCTTTTCAATGATTCCTTATTAATGGCTTTGCCTGAGGATACAGCAGATATTTTATGATAATTATAAACATAACCAGCTTTTATAGAATATTTGCATAATTTACCTAAACCAAATCACTGGCGGGATTGCAGTGGAATATTGAAAATGAAACTGAAGGTGCAGCAGTGAGGTACTATAATAACATCTTTTAATGGAAAATCCATGTTTGTCATTTACATCGTTCTCTTACCATCTTTTGCATATTTGGTCATAAAGCAGTGGAACTATACTAGAGGATTTTGTGTTGATTGTGTTGATTTATGTTTAAATATTTTGCGGAAATTGAGGATTCTCGATTAAAAACACTGAGGTGTTAGGTAGGGGACATATCAGTTACAAATGTACGATCGAGGTTAGATACACTTAAAAGAAAATCCAGAAACATGAATTTGGTCCATGTTGGCCACCATGTTGGCATTTTTCCCTTTTACATTTCTTTGTGTGTGAATTGAGGCTTTGGCCTTTAAATAGTAAGTCCTTGCAGGATGCAGGGAGAGGGAGAGCCCTGGGGGTTGAGTGGGTTGGATATATTTGTCAAAAGAGCAATCAATGAACAGCACAGTGTGACTTAAGCTCTGCTTTATGTTCCACTTGTCACCCTGGATGTGTGTGTGCTTTGTTCGTTGTGTTCGTACTTACTATTTTTTCCCCAAAAAATTATTCAATTATTCGAAATACATGTTTTTTTTGGATGTTTTTATTTTATTTTTATTTTTTACTGTACTGTGCTAAAAGTGCTAAAAAAGTTAGTAGACTGATAATATTATCTTGGACTCATTACGTTACCACGTGAACTGTACATGCATATGTGGGGAGCATGCTGCAAACACACGTAATAAAGTATCTCTCTATACATGCACACACTCACCCATTACAGTACTATCCACAGCTAGTTTTTATACCCCCATGTTGAATTACATAGTGGGATAATTACTGACAGGGATAATAACAGGCTTCATGGTGGTAATAGGAAAATAAATAAAGGAATAATAAATAAAGGAATCTAAAAAATGTTGCAATGATATTGTTTAGTCCGACCCTTTCCACCAATCTACGCTAACAGCTGAATGCACTGAAACAGCGTCTTCATGTTTATAAACAATAGGGGATATTAGTATGAGTCACTATGGCTTCACTGGTTCACTAATCCACTAGGGCCACTTCTTTCTCCTCCCCACAGCTCCCTCCTTCACTCTCTCTCTCTCGCACACACACATGTACACACACACACGTACACACACACCAACACTCACACACTACACACACACACACACACACCCACACACACATATATGTACACACTCACGTACACACTTACGTACACACTCACCTAAACACAAACACACACACCCACACGTGTGCACACACACTCACACACACCCAAGGCGAAAGCAGTGGACAGCTGAGTCTCTGTGCACTACAGTCGTCAGAGAGACTCTTCTAAGAAAATTAAAGTAACAGAAAAAACACACTTGTTCAAAAAGTGTGAGTCTAATGATGTCCACACTGTTGTTCTTTGAATAATGACATGTCCTTTAGATAACTAAATGCTGTTACTGGCGTCCCCTTGAGAAACACCCCCAAGGCTTGGACAGAATTTGCTGCAGGCTAGGCCAGGTGTGGATGCTGGTAAATTTGTATGTGTGTGTGTGCGTGTGTGTGTTTCTGTGTGTGTTTCTGTGTGTGTGTGACAGAGGCAAGAAGTTTGAAAGGCCATGTCTATGCGTGCGCCGGCAAACAAAAAAAACAAGCAGTGGCTCGAGTCTACTGTTGGTTTGATCTTATCGTGTGTATGTGTGTGTGTGTATGTGTGTGTGTGTGTGCGTGTTTGTGTGTGTGTGTCTTTTCATATTCTTCAACCACGTCTCTGTTGTGATAGAGATGCAGTTGTGTACACGTTTCTGCACCCATCTATATGGATCCCCCTAGAGGCTGTCAGGGGTTGTAGGCTGTAGCAACAACCACAGACCCTCTCCATCCAGTCAGGCTTATATGTATGGGCCTGATTAACATGACTCTGAAGGTTAATCAAATTTACAATCTGAAGCATTTCAGGATGGCCAGGCAGGTTGACAGGTGACATTCTGGTGTGCCACGGCAGTGTGTGTGTGTGTGTGTGTGTGTGTGGCGTGGCCAGTGAAGGGTTAACAGGATGCTCCGCTCACACACACATGGTAATGAGGCCTTTGCCCTAATTGTGTTTGTCTCCTTGACGGGCCCTCGGTTAGAACAATCACCACACCGGACAGATGGAAGGCGCACAATTATGCCATCAAAATTGGTATTTCATAAGTATCACGGTAATCCAGTTATATTTATTGAATATACAAAAAAACAATCATTGTTGACAAGTGGAAGAGTGAGGTTTTGTAGCGTTTTCAGAAATGGGTATCGATTTGAAAACAGGATTTGTCTTTTTTGTCTTTTCTTTACAGCCGTCGACCTAACGGCATGCGTTAAAGTCAGCTGGGATTTCTCTCTTCGGCTTGTTTTTTCGTCGCTGCAGCGTAGTCGCTGCTGTAGATTTTAGACTACCTCCCTCATGCTTCCAGCCAGGTGTGTGTTGTCAAACCCAGGGATAGACAGGGAAGCATCCATCCATCCCCCCACGCCCCGTGTGTGTGTGTGTGTGTGTGTGTGTGTGTGTGTGTGTGTGTGTGTCTTGTTCCCATTCTTCTCCTCCTCCACGTCTGCCCGCTGACCCCAGTGTTACGGCTCTCATGTGATGACGACGCAACGTGCTGAGAAGTGTGTCACCGTCAGACAGTGAGGATTGTGGGTGGGTGTTTGGGGGCTGGGATATAGTGTTAGGGACGGTAGTAAAGTGAAGACCGCCAGAGTGAAAGAGGAACATTAATGATGGTAGGGAGGAAGGCGGTGTGTAGGAGGATTCTCCACAAGTAATCCTGTTAGTCCATTTGAAATCAGGTTTGGGGGGGATTTGTGCGTCGTCATTCTGAAGAGATTTTCCCGTCAGGTCGCGTCGCCTGGTCTATGAAGGCGCTGCATCTGGCCATAGGTTTAGCTAAATTGAATAAGAGTGGAGTGTTGCAGTTAGCTCCTGACCCACGGTGAGCACGAGTCACTGAGCTGAATGCCTGCTCCGCTCCGTCAAAGGTCATCGCTATTAGCCCATTCGCTTCGGAGCACACCAGGCATATTGGACACATAGTGGTGGCTAGTGGGGGTATTGCAAAAGAACAGAGGAGAATAGAACAGTTTGATATCGATTGAGTAGATCAGAGCCATCCATAACAAACATTGTAGATGATAAGTCCTCAAACAGGCTTATTTTAGGGCATACGGACAATTTTGAATTATATTGGAATGACATTATACTACAATATTCTCGTTGATCTATTACATTAGCAGTCAAACTACCAGAAGCCAAACTGGTAGCTGCAGCTGTTATGCCAAGTGGTCCCGGCTTGACCCCGGATGAGTGTTGTGTCAGAGGTTGACACTCTGTGTTTCTGTAGTGTGCGTATGAATCACACCCCCTGCTTTCAAGTGTACAGCCATTCAACTGAGCATAATTTATCCACAGTTAAAACGTTTCCATTGTCGTGGGTATTTTTTAGTGAAAAATCAAAAGGAAGAGAAATACTTTATAATGAGCTGTGATGTAATGTGTCCCCAGAGGGAAGATGGTGGGAGTAAGTCAGATCAGGCCTTGTGTTGTATGGATGGAGTAATCTTTAGTCAGGCTGGCTAACCAGCTCAGAGGTGGTTCACCAATTTCTTCATTATTCTCTGTTGCACACAGAGGGGTCTGCAATGAGTCACATATCAGTCATATATTTATGTGATGTATGTATGTATGTATGTATGTATGTATGTATGTATGTATGTTTATTGGTCATCATATGATGGCTTTACATGTGGCATAATAATTAAACAAATCATTTCAACAACAGAGGGAATGCGTTTTGCACCACATCAAGCATCCAGTGAGAGTTGTCACTACTGTTTACAGTTTAGGCAGAGACGTGGGCTGGTGGCATGGGATCTACCCTCTGGTCACTGTTTAGCTTAGCGATTAGCTCCGTTTGTCTGTAGCTGGGGAGAGAGAGGGAGAGAGAAAAGTGCAGATGAGCCACATAACACCAGTGTCCTAGATTACTGTATCCTAGATGAATGGGCCTCCTCCATCCATGCTGGATGTGATAAATGTTCCATAAATTAGCTTTTTTCCCTATCTCGCTCTGTCTGTGTGTGTGTGTGTCTCTCTCTCTCTTGCTGTCTCTCTTTATCTCACTCTCTTCCTGTCTATCTTGCCCCTCCTCCTATTCTCACAGACTCTTTACCTCTGTCGGCTGCTTCCTGCTCAGAAGTGGGGGGAATTGGATTCTTAATCTTGTCCGCGTAGTGTTCGTTTTACGCTCCACTTGGGTGCATCCAATCATATTGTGTGAAGGAAGGTCGGGACCTATGATTGGACACTGTGATGCGGCACTTCTGAACCGTCCTGAGCCACAACACGACATTAGTTTCCTCGTACGTAAACAGATGCATCCTCTCTCTCTCTCTCTCTCTCTCTCTCTCTCTCTCTCTCTCTCTCTCTCTCTCTCTCTCTCTCTCTCTCTCTCTCTCTCTCTCTCTCTCTCTCTCTCTCTCTCTCTCTCTCTCTCTCTCTCTCTCTCTCTCATTTTGTCTCTTTATCCATTTCCCTCACGTCCTCCTCTCATATCCACAGAACCAAGAGTCTATAAATAGAACTTCGGAGTTGAAAAGCGTTGATTCTTCCCACCATTTAGCTTCAGCTTTGATTATTAAAAGGCCAAGCCAACTCGATTTATTCCACCGGAATATAATCTCAACTGTCTGCAGAGATGACGGTGGCAGTACACGGTACCACAACCTGCCAGCCTTTAATTTACACATTAAACAAATCTTTTGTATTTTGTTTTTACTATCTGCTGTAATTGCCCAAACACCATAAAACAAGTATGGTCAGAAGCATCCCAATCTCATGGAAAATTGTGTATTACTTCAATCAATGTGGAAAGTGTGGAAAAAAGAGTAACTCTATGATTTGTCTGTGATCAGGTCAGCATCTTGATAACAAGCGTGAAGCTGAAAGAAATGCTATGCCCTGTTTTTAGCGGACAGGTAATTCGCCCAACATGGCCAGTGTGACAGGGACAGACGGGAATACAAATGCATGGTCATTCATTGTAATTCCACAGGGACCCGTCAGTCTGCATCTCTCACTGTGTCCATGCACACTGGGTCCCTGAGGCCTGATCACTGTTTACCAACCTATGACCGTCCCCTTTTCTCTCTGTCTCTCTGTCTCTCTGTTTCTCTCTCATCTCTGTCGCTCATGTGCTCTCTCTCTGTCTCCATCCCTCTCTCTCTCTGTCTTCATCCCTCTCTCTCTATCTTTCTCTTTCTCCATCTCACTCTCACTTTATCGCACTCACTCTCTTGCTCTCGCTCTCTCTCCTTTCTCCATGAAGGCAGAGGCAGGCCTATATTTATATCCACCTTGATTGCCAAAAAGCAGTCATTTGATTTTCACCACTGAATACAATAAATATTCAGAACATTGTGTTTTGACAACCTTATTTATATTTATATGCGTTAAGTGCTTTTTTACAAAGGGCAGTCAGGGACAGCATTATTTTCCTGATGTCGGTCTTTACTTCCTCCACACTTTGTCTACACAGGACCCAACAGACGAGAAAGAGAGAGAGGGATAGAGAGAGATAGACAAAGAGAGAGAAAGAGGGGGGAGAGAGAGACAGAGAGATAGAGAAGAGAGAATGAGAGAGAGACAGAGAGAGATGGAGAGAAGAGAGAGAGAGACAGAGAGAGAGAGAGACAGAGAGACAGAGAGAAGGGGAGAAAGAGAGATGCCCAGGTGATTTGTGCATGTGCATCTGCTACTGCCACTCAGGGCTTAATTTGGGCCGAATATGATCCGGGACCTTCCAGATTTGGACCGGCACGATTTGAATTCGGAGACTCAGTTATAATTATAATTCCCATCGTTGTGGCCATATTGTGTTTACTAGGCTCCATTGTAATGTCAGAAGATGCAACAATATTTTCAATTGGCCAGACACTGTGGTTTTGAAGCTTTCTGCGCATTCATTGTTCTGTGACGTTTCTTCCCCCCCCCAACCCGCCAGATCAATAGCCTGTCTGTGTTCCGACACCTCCTGATTTACCAATTAAACACTGCTGCCACAACAACTTCTGCTGCACTGTAGGGTTGAGAGGCAGCAATCTGTTTATATTTTACACAGGTTCAAAGCAAGGTTGATTTCCCTTATTTACCCTGTTTGCTGCTTTTCAATCTCTCTCTCACACACACACACACACACACACACACACACACACACACACACACACACACACACACACACACACACACACACACACACACACACACACACACACACACACACACACACACACACACACACACACACTCTTTTCTCCCCTCTCCTATGCATGCATCGTCTTCTCATCTTTTTGTTCAGTCTTTCTTAGACGTCATTCGAAAAGTGGTAAAAAAAACCTACATGACTTTATTTTCCTTCCTAGTTCCATCAGAGTTGTTCTCGACTCACTCTGTGGCTTTTATGTGTAACTTTAATTATACATTTTCTGACATTGTAGACATCCCATGAAAACACTGAAAACACTTTGATACAGAAAGCCTTACATTATTTTGGAGACAGAGCATAAAACATCGCCTCACACAGGTTTTTGTTTCTCACCTAGTTAACACCTATCTCTTTTCACACGCCATACATTTTAAACAAGAATGAAGCAGAGTGGAATTAAAATAACCTTGCGTTCACAGAGTAGATTCACCCTGTAATAATGAATGACGAATGTTGTGGGATTTCATTAATATATTTAAAATAGGAAACAAAGTGTATAGACAAGAGCAGAGATTTACCTTCATACATTTCGAATGAACACAAGTGTGGGAGTGCGTGTGGATGATGGCTGGTTTAAGCAGCCTCTCCTGGCCGAGTCTGATTGGACTCTGGGGCTTGGTGAGGCTGCACACCTGTTGCACATTGAGTAATCACAGGTTAAACCAACCATCACCACACACACTCAGGGAGAGTTCTCCTAGATGGCAACATGGAACACCAGGCCATGTATTATTATCAACATTATCAACACCGCCACCCAGCATCCTTGTGTTTGGAGGAGCCCAGCAAAAGTCACCTAGGTGGAGTGTGGCAGCCACCTAGGTGGCGTGTAGCATGGACCTTGCCTCAACAAGTAAACAGTAAAATAATTGTATAACTGCTGCACCACAGTAAGAAACGAAACATTTGAAAATACATGTTTAGCAGCATCAAGATGACATAAGCATGTTGCAAGGGAACAGGGTGAGACAACGGAGGGAGAGCGAGAGAGAGACCGAGAGAGCGAGAGCAACTGCGAGAGAGCAAGTACAGTGTTGTGTTATGTGGTGGTGTTGGCTTAGCGCTGGGCCACGTGTCGCTGGTCATTAATATGCGCTGTGGAGCTACGTGACAAAAGGCCAACGCCAAGGCAATTTCATTTCGCATGCAGACCCTCCAAGGAGTTCATTTCACATGCCCTCCAACCACAACTCAGTCTGAATTGCATTTGGAGAGAGATAGAGCGAGAGAGTGGGTGGGAGAGAGAGAGAGACAGAAATAGAAAGAGAGACACTGAGAGCAGTGGGATGACAGAACATGTTACTGACTGGTATGCAGTTAAAAGGCGTTGAAAATATCACAGGCACACGGTTCATTCGTGATGTGACTTGGGTCTATGCAAACTAACGCACCACCGTGGCCCGTTTATGCGCCGCAGGCTCTGACACTCTTACAGTTTGGACTATGCATTCGTGCAAAGGATGGCAGGCACAATTAAATCTATTTGAGTTGGAGGGAAAAATGACTTTGCTGTGGGAGGGAATTGGAGTAAGAGTGCATTTTGGAGGAACTGAACAACATTAAGAATAGAAAGTAGAGTTTTGAAGATAATTAGGAATGAAGTCTACCAAAAGTATTTGCAAATTTTTCATAGATTATCATTCTCTGTTAACCTATTGCATATTGTCAAGTAATTCCTGATAGTTACAACATGCCACGGTAATGTATCAGGTGCATAAATGAGATAAGATAAACAAGACAAAAATATCAACTCCATATACTCACTATTTGCCCTGCAAATGCCCTTGCCCCTTACTCAGGCTCAGGAAACTGATATTTAAATACCAAAGTGCATGGACTGAGGCATGTTTAATTGCATGGTTATGGCTTGCTTTGTATCTTGTCATATACATGTTTTACATCATATATTAGGCTCATTGGTTGGACAAGCCTGAAACCCTGAAACAAAATGATGGTGTTCAAAATGTTGCTAGTACAAAGACTGTCCAGTCTTTATTAAAAGCTTTATCATTTTCATCAACTATCATTTGTCTTTCTCTCCTCAGCTGACTGAATTAGAAAATATATATTTCTTATTGATAATCTGAATGCATCAGTACAATTCCTTTGAAATAATGAAGTGTAACAACACATTTCATGTGTCTCTAACCTTTAAAGATTACACGAGTACAATTATTCGTTGAACGCATTCAAAAATGAACTGCAACTATTAACAGAATGTGAAGCAAAAACTGTTTTGATGTTATGTCAAAGACGTCTATGTATCGTATTGCCGAGATATTTACTCAAGTTAGCAGCTAGCCCAGCTAGCTCCGGCTAGCTGGGCTAGCTGCTAATTACAGTCTTGTAATACCACTTTGTACTCTAAGAGGTGATGGCCGTCACTGCAGCGTCCAATCTGCCTTCAGTCCAACATGAGAGGATGAAGAAGTAGCGCTGCCCAGGGGACGTTATCGAACCCCTCTTGTCAATCAGTTATTCAATCCCTTTATTACGACACACCTCTGTTTCAAGAAAACTAACTGACTAACTCACAAGCACATGCTTAAATAACTTCTGTGTGTTCTGTCTCAGATCATTATCAATTTAAAAAAATGTGTCACCTAAAATCTGACCAAACGAAGACCCTCTGTGAAGATATTATGAAAATAACTCAGGAGAGCACAGAGGGAAGAAAATAGTGATTGTGGAATCAATGACATTTAATTAGATTGGTATGGCCAGAGAAAACAATGCTATAGATCTGTGGAGCTGTTTCCCCTCTTGTAAGATAAGTCTTGCTCTCCACAATTCTGGAGCGCAAGTTGACATAGATGGTCTTAATCCATCAATGAAATTTATTATGAAATGAAGTGGCGGTGTTTTTTACAAGTTGCACAAGTTGCACAAATTGTATACAAATAAATTAATGCAATTAGTTCTATTTTTAACCTCCAACCTGAGCAAAATATTTCCGTTGATGTTCTTGGTTATCGCTTTTACTGCTTTACAATAAGTCATTCAAAATCTGGAATTGGAATTCATTTTGTTTTCTGAGAGTTCTTTCAATATTTTGCTCACTTTTCAACACACAATGCAAGTGCCACACACACACACACACACACACACACACACACACACACACACACACACACACACACTCCTGAATCATAGAGCAGACAGACTCCAGGTCAGTGAGCCTCTCCATGTATTTGCATGGCAGTTGATGGATGCTGGGTAATTAGTGTTTTGGCTAGTAGGGCATTACTTATTCACCATTCAGTCATTAACTGCACATTATCACGTTTGAGCAGAAAGGTGCCCGGGTTAAACTCCCAACAACAGTTGCTTCGACAATCTCTGTCTAAATTGTATTTTGAAGAACGTGTTTTCTTCTATCTTGGATAAAATCCTAAAATAAAGCAATAACAGGATTGCTGCAGTGAAGTAAAATTACCACCTGTCACAAAATGCCCAGCATAGAGACAAAATGTCTATATGGTTTCTGTTTTGATTGAGTTTTTCCTCATAACAAAGGCATGTGTGTGAAACAAGGCATTTGCGTGTGAAACGAAGGTGTATTGTTTTTTAAACATGATGAACATTGATTATTCCAGGGGAGCATCTGATGCCTATCAACTAAAAGGTCAAAGTGGCTTTGTTCTGGTCCCATGGGAGTGTCTGTCTTTTGCTCAGGAATAAAGTAAACAGTCCCATCAGCTTTTAAAAGGAGATTACATGTCCCCTTTAATCTCCCCCTCCCTAGCTCCATCCTTTTTACTTTCCTCCCTCGCTCCCTCGCTCCCTCGCTCCCTCACCCGCTCTTTTCCTTCATCAGGTCATGCTTCTGTCTCTCCCCAGAACCACACTAACGTCTGAATCGGTCAATCGTGGCGCTGATGGATTCTGCTCAGACTGTGGGCAAAGCAATTGCTATGCGTGAGGCGTTGTCTAATTTGTCCGAGACTAATGTCTTTGGCTATAACCCACGGAACAAGATGAGGCCCTTTGCCTTTTTTCCATTACATTTTTTTCACCTAACTTTGTAGACTTTATTTGTTTGAATAAAGTTTTATGACAACCACCCCACCAAGCAGTGGTCACTATTATTAATATTGAGTCATTCAGCAGATGTTGTGAATTGAGATATTGGAAGATACTGCCTACAGGTAGACTGTGGACATGGGGATCAAACCCAGTATCTTTTTGCTGAGATTTGAACAGCCTACCTACTAGACTGCCCTGCTTAGACACCTGGTTGAATCATTGGGAGCCAGGGGGAGGAGCCAATAGACACCCAGACTGATCATGGCTGAGCCAATCAGTAGACCCTGAGCTAACCCAACCTACACACAGCGGTGAAGGCTCAATGGAAAGACTCCATGGGTCTCCTTCAATATCCCTATTTCATGGCACCATATGTGCGTGTGTGTGTGTGTGTGTGTGGGCGTGGGTGTGTGCGTGTCTGTCTTGAAGTAAAACCCCCACAAGATTGGAGGAGGCTCATGTCGCATGCAGCTGCTTCTCTCACATGGTTAAGTTCTGCTCGTTCCTTTATCCTTCCATGATTCGTGGAAAGATGGTTGTGTTTATGGGACAAGCTATGAATAGCGTAGGAAAAATTGGAGCAGTGAGGTGGACAAAAAGAGGGGTGGGGTGGGCTAGGTGGGGAAAGGTGAAGGAGTTATATATTCATGAATAAAATGGTTATGCCTCTATGGTAAAAACATACAGGACCTGGATATTGAAGGTATTTCTAGCCAGTTAAATCCAGATGACCGTTAAAAGGCTCTTGTCAGACATTTCTCGTGGCGGGCTGCTGGCCAATAAAGACAATCTTTGCTACTAATTTCAGTGCATGGTACACAGTGTGTTCCTCTCTGCTGCTACTGACCAGATGCAAATTACCAGGATTATAAGTATGAGTCTACTTTGCGGTTCCTTTGTGGTCTTATGGGGAAGAACGATATGGAACAAGTAACTTACTGGATTAGAGCGAGAGAGAGAGGGGGATTGACGGAGGGAGGCAAGGAGGGAGAAGTGGATTATGAGGAGAGCTGTCGGGGAAAAAAGATTAAGAGGAAATAAAGTGCTGCAGAATAACATCATAAAGGGAAGGTACAGAAAAAGAGCAGTGACTTTATTTAGTTTCTTTATAAACAGTCCAAAAGACCATATAAACCTCTGCCTCACTTCATTTACCGCTCTCCTCTGGTATCCTCTCCTTTTCACCCCCTCTTCTCTAGCTCCTTTACTTTACTCTCCTATATTATGTGCTTGATTGGAGTTGAATGGTTGTCGTGTAGAGATTGAAGATTGTGAAGAGACGCGTGGGGTGCGGCCCAATGTCTGCTTTGTGCGGGACACACGCACGCACACACATATAGTCACCGCTTCCCATTATCGCTCCCTCTCTCTCCTTTGCATCCGCTAATTTGCCTTCATTATGGTCATTCCTCCATCCTTAATTGTAAAAAAAGAAATCGGATCATAATTGGTCTTGGAGGTCTCTTTCAACCTCATTCAGACTCTAATTGGAAACTCATTGTGATAAACAGCAGCATGATGGATAGAATAGAGAAGACTTTCAATCCTATAAAAACACAAAGACCAGTTAGGAGTTTATGTTGAAATGCTAATGTGGTGAAACCAGTCAGACATCCCATTAAATCTAGTTCCACCAGCAGCGAGTCCCGTCTCACCTAATCCAGCAAGGAGATGAGCAAATGACAGCAAAGTGGGGGGGTCGCTATGCTGAAGGTAAACTAAAAACCCTTCCTCCTCCCAACGGGAAGAGCAGAGGTTAACATTTATGGGTTTCTTCTTAAGTCTGTGTTTGAGATTGAATGAAGTCACATAACCCCCCGGGTTCTCCCGAACCAGAGGAACATTAGCAGATACACACTGTTCATGTCTGCAGTTATTTCATCCCCATGACAGACACCTGGAGTGAAAGCAGGGGAATACAGACACTATAGATCAGAAAGATGTCAGCTCAATGCAATGTTTGCTAATGCTGCTGTAGTTACTGTTCTCAAAACATAGGATAAACAGGGAAGGACAAGAAATTATACTTGTACACACACACACACACACACACACACACACACACACACTCAGGCCCGCACTGCTGCAGGCTACAAACAAGCTGTTGTTTGGAAGTATTTTATGTTATTAAGAGCATTTGAAGATGTTGTTAGATATGCTGCAAAAGCAGGGAGGACACATCCTTGAATAAACTGCTTCTTTTATTCAAGCATCCTTAATTAAACTTAACTGTAAACATATGTTACCCCATTGTTTCACAACAGCTCTGTTTTAGGATTGAACTAAAATGCCTAATTACATTTAATGTAAAATAGGAAAGCTCTTCTATAAACACTAATGCAGATATAAAAAAACGATTCTGTGGTGTTGGATTAAAATGAGTTTTAAATGACAAAACCAGTAGCATGCGTCTCCAAATGAAACCACACGACAGCCTCTTCATTAAACAATGAAAACACCAAACACTGCCTCTGGTGAAAACCCTTGCTTCGGGAGAAAAACAAGCATTATTCCTGCAACTGTTTTCACAACGTTGTGCTGCATAGCCTATAAAATTACCCCAGGAATGAATATTCTCTAATTACAACCAACTGAGCATAAAATCAGAAAATAATTCATTAAGTGACTTGTAAACAGTAGACGAGAAAACCTCAAAATACCCCAAATATGGCCGAACATAAATTCTCGTCAGGAGGAAGGTGAAGGAGGTTATCTGAAGAGATGTATTGAAGTATGGTGTGTGTGTGTGTGTGTGTGAGTGTGTGTGTCTTTGTGTGTGTGTGTGTGTGTGTGTGTGCGTGCGTGTGTGAGACACAGCAGAGACATGCGTCTCCGAGGGTCTCATTTCCACTGATCTTCCACTCTGTCTGCTCCCCACCTCATTCCTACATAATGTTGTGTTGTGCATCCTGCCCTGCTCAGTCAACCGTGGTCCTACCTGGCAGGCAGCTCACACTGTGGATTTGCTAATGACAATTCTGTTTTTATTTCTGTTGAGATGGGGAAATTCCTTATGTCCAAATGATATACACTGTCCAACTGGTGTCTCATGGAGATAAATGTCCACATTCATGCCAATCTTAATGCACATTACTATAATTTCTTTTCACAATTCCGAAATGTGCCCAAAATGTTAGCTGTGGTGGACTACTATAATTGCACCACACATGCACCCAAAGTCTTGACAAAGTGAGGCAGCAGCCTGTGACCAGCTCTATTTTAACTTTTTATATTCATTTGAATATTTTCTCTTTTTTAACAGCGCAGTCATAATTTAAATGGATGCAGGCATCAAATCGGTTCAGGAAAGTGTACCCACTGAAACATGGGGAGGGGTGCCTTTATTACTTTGCGAGACAGCAAAGTAGAGAACTTGCCTCCCTCCTGCGGTGCCTGTCCTCCCTCTCCTATTAGGAGAGGATCCACACAGCACTATCATCTGTAAGCACGCTTCATTTTCCCATTAAGCCCTAATTGGCTCATAGGCCCATTCCCCAGCAGCTTGTAGCCACAAAGCTTCAGCCGAGAGGCACTGTGGACAGATGCTTCCACTGCTTCTTCCTGCGTCACTGTTTCCTTCTCTCTCTCTCTCTCTCTCTCTCTCTCTCTCTCTCTTTCGCTCTCTCTTTATCTTTAACTCTGCCTATCTTTCCGAGCTAAACTGTGTAATTTCATTAATAGGATGGTAATCAAAATCTCTCATGCACACATGTGGAAAGCATCTGGAGATGATCACCTAAAATCAAAATATAATTTGTCAAACTCTTACTGCCTCGTCTCCGACATATGGCGCAGTATCAGTTCTGCATGCCCTTTGGTGTACGCCATGGAGTTCAGTGCCTGCGGTCTCTTGGGAAAATGTACATAAAAAGACCAAGACTCAAGTACAACAAACAACTTTGGTCCATCCTCCCTGTGTGTGTGTGTGTGTGTGTGTGT